>PVJS01024468.1:0-28667 GCA_004027185.1 Glis glis
TGCTACGCCCCCGGCCCTATTTTTTTTATACTTTATTTTGAAACCGGGTCTCACGAAGTTGCGGAGGGCCTCACTAGGTTGAGAGAGAGAGAGAGAGAGACAGGGAGAGAGAGAGAGAGCGCTGAGGCTGGCCGTGAACCTGGATCCTCCGGTCTCCGCCTCCCAAAGTACTGGGATTACAAGCGTGCGCCACCACGCCTGGCCTCCCCATGTTTCTTGACAGGTCACAGCAGCCTGGCCTCTTCCCTCCTTGAAGCGGTCCCATTAGTGAAGGGCAGAGCATGTGTGTCTTTCTGTTTCCAGAAATGGACTACAGCTCAGCGAAGTGGACTTGGGGAAAAAGACTGTGTTGGGAAATGGGTTTGAAAAGAAGTTTTAGAAAGGAGGTTTGAAGAATGAGGTAACCAGAAAGAAAAGCCCAGTGATTGTGGTTTGGGAAGAGAGTTTTAAGAAGAGAGGCTGTGATTTAGAGATTTTTTGAAAGGAGGATCTAAAGTTATTGAGAGGGGAATGGGGGAAGAGGGTTGTGTTTTAGAATAAGGGAGTTAAAAGAAAAGTTAGGAGAAGGAAGAGTAGTTTTAGATGTGATCTAAAGACTTGGGCCATATTTATTTCTCTTAGACTCCAGTTCACAGATTAGATAGATATATTTTTTAAAATGTACCTGAAAGAACTAGAGTTTTGAATAATATGCAATGTTTCAAACAACAAATCTGTCTATTTCCTTCTTTGACATAAGTGTTCAGTTGACTTTCTGGTGCATTAATGATGGTTTAAAAATGTCCAGAATTTTAAGTTTTTTCTCTTCGGATTGTGGCAGGGTGGAAATCCTACCCCTTCAAGACAGTCCTGAAGAGCAGAGCAGTGTGCCCGTGAGAACAGAGATCCTACAGAGGAATAACAACCCAATTTGGTGCAAATTGGGCACTCAGCCCAGGCCTTGTTTCTACCTGGAATGAGGAGGCAATACCTGCTCTTAGGTTATTAATCTACCAAGAGGGAACCCAGAAATGGATCCACTCCAGAGCTTGCAAAAAAAAAAAAGCAAAAGCAAGTTAGTTAGTACACACACACACACACACACACACACACACACACACACACACGCCTATATAGGTATTGAGCACTAAGCCAAACAGAAGCCATAGAAAGGCTCCAGAGAAGAAAATATTTGGAACTTCAGTGACTGGAGTGGGTGTGCCATGTATTAATTTAAGATGTTTATAAAGCAGTGTTCCTAGCAGCATTATTTATAATAGCAAAAAGGTAGTAACAACCCAAATGTCATCAACTGATAACTGGATCAACAAAATGTGGTATTTCCATACAGTGGAACATCAGTTGACCACAAAAAGGAATGAAGTTCTGAGACACCCTCCAACATGGATGAACCTTGAAAACATTGTGCTAAGCAAAAGAAGCCAGACACAAAAAGCTATATATTGTGTGATTTCATTTACATGAAATGGACAGAACAGGCAAAACTGTAGAGACAGGAAGCAAGTTAGCTCTTGCCAGGGGCTGCGTAGAGAAGAGAGACTACTAGTGAGTATGGAACTTCTTTGGGGAGTGATAAAAGTTTTCTGGAATTAGATCGTGGATGGTTATACTGATGGTATACTTTAAGAAAATGAGCTTTAAAAAAAGATGCCCATGGGACATATACTTCTTTACATAGTTAAAACAAACAAACTTTTGTAGTTATGTCACTGGCATGTCCCCTGCATGGGAACAGGTGTCACCATGCTCCTGTCTCTATTCTGCACTCCAACCAAGTAGAAGTGTGTGATGTTCCCCAGCTCCATGCCTTTGTTTAAATTGATATGCCCACCAACATCTCTCTCCCTTCTTTTGCCTCTCAAAATTCTAGGCCCTCTTGAATGCCACTTATGCCAGGAAAAATTGTCCTCCTATAAGAAGTCTCCTCCATAAACTCAGACTTCCCCTTGACACTTCTCACACCCCACAATGTACTCACTCCAATAGTATGGCACTCACGTACAGGTATGTGCTGTAAAATGACATTTTGCTCAACAATAAGCCATGAGCCGAGCATGGTGGGGCAGGCCTGTAATCCCAGTACCTGGGAGGCTGAGACAGGAGGATTACAGGTGCAAGACCAGCCTCGGCAACTTAGCGAGACCCTGTTTCAAAATAAAAAATAAAATCAGGCTGGGGAATAGGAGTGGGTATAGGTCAGGGGTAGAATGCTTCTGGATTAAATCCCCAGTACCAAAAAAAAAAATCAATAGACCACATATACAACGGGGGTCCCTTAAGATTATACTGGACCTCAAATATTCCTATCATTCAATGATGTTATAGCTCTCATAAAGTAAAGTGCAATGCTTTACTCCCATGTTTGTGGTGATGCCGATGCAAACAAACCTTCTGCATTGCCGGTCATAAAAGCATATCATGTATAATTATGTACAGTGCATAATATTTGATAATGGTAAGAAACAACTGTGTTTCTGGTTTATGCATTTAGTACACTATACGTTTCATTGTTATTTTAGAGTATACTCTTTCAATTCATTAAAAAAATAAAGCTTACTAGCCTGACTTGGTGGCACATGCCTATAATCCTAGTACTGGGAAGGCTGAGACAGAAGGATTGCAGGTTTGAGACCAGCCTCAGCAACTTAGTGAGACCCTGTTTCAAAATAAAAAATGAAATAGAGCTGGGGCTGTAGCTCAGAGGTAGAATGCCCCTGGGTTCAATCCCCAGTACCAAAAAAAAAGCTTACTTTAAAGCAATATGCCACATTACATGGGCAGCAGCTTCATACATCTTGTGTTTACTGCATCTCTTGATTGCATCAAGGGGCCACATCCAGGGACTGACCTAGACCATCTAGCTTCTGTAAGCATAAGCTATAATGTTTGCACAATAATGAAACATTTGTACCTCCTGTGCTGGCCTAGAGCCTGGCGCATGATAGGAACTGAATAGAATGGACTTAAATAGGTATCCACGACCACTCCTGAGGGCGTGGAAGTCCCACCCAAACTCATCTTTTCTACTTTCCAGAGTTATAAGGCAATCCTCAGTTCTATCCCTCAACTCCTTACTGTTTCCCTCCCGAAAGGAGCAAAGCAAGGGCTCTTGGCACCCAGTATACCCCTCACTCTAGCCAAGACCTACTCAGCCAATGAACCACAGAAAACTCCTTCTAATAAATGCTCAAGTGCCACAGTTAACTCAAGAAATAATGAGGTCTTCTGTATTCTGTTCTTTGAGCACTAACATTAGGCATGACACCAGACTGCTTAGCATCATTCTCCTGTTCTCACGCACCTCACAACCCACTGGCCTCCACAGCAGCCAATGAGAGAAGGCATCTGGGCTTGTAGGAGCAGGAGGGCTGGGGCTGGGAGCAGCCACTTTCCATACCTGGTGGGATGCCGGTGTGCAGGAGAGGCCTCTGCTATAAGCAGATCTGTACTCTGTGGACCAACATTTCATCAGCCTCATTGAACTTTCTCATTTGTCAGTCCCAACTTGGATTAAACCAAAAGCCATGAAAATAATTTTATCCCAATTGGCAGAGTTTGAATTTGCATTTCTCTCATCAAGACAAATTATTAAACACTGAATCAGATATTGAGTGCCACAGAGCATTCTATAAAAGAACCACGTGGAGAATCCATTTCTAAGTTGAATGATCACATCATGGCTTATTTGTATTTAAGTTTAGGATCTTTGTGCATTGAATTTTCTTCCAAGAAGGCAAAACTTTACTTAAAAGGTATGAGTGGTCTGAAAATAGCTTATTTCTCATTATAAAAGAAACAGATGTTCATAAATCATATGTTTTAAAATACTTATTGGTAACTTATGCCTCGATCATAGTAACCACTCAATAAATAATGCTTGAATAAAGAATAAAATGAAAGCAAAATCCTGCATGGGCCCACCATCTAGTGGTAACCACTGTTAATCGTGTGGTTTCTATCCTTCTAGTCTTTTCTGCTGCTTTATAAGCTGCTCTTCTCACTTAACACGGCACCCTGAACATTTTCCAGATCACTAGCTAGTTACAAGGCACTGGCTCCCTGGCTCGGCTTGGTCAGGTCTAACTGTATCTTAAGTGCTGATCCACAGGCGTCCCAGCCTCGGGGATGGAAGAGAGCATTCTGAATTAAGCTCCTCTATACAGAGTTGGCATTATATTATATCAACACTTCTGCCTCTGTCCCATCTAAATATATTAAGCTGAGAGAAAAAAATCTACAGCCCCCAAACAAGGAATTGGGGAGCCAGGCTCTGAATACAACACCTAGCAGACAGGTGTGTAGTCCTCTCCTGTCACGCTCTACCTGTTGGGTGACCTAGCTTTTTTTTTTTTAAGCCCCAGAAGTTCCTTAAAGCCTCTGGTGATGGGAGGAGCTAATGCAGCTCTATTGGATGTCTACCAATCGTGAAGAAAGAAAACACCTTACTCATGCTGTCCCTTATCTCTAGGGGCTGAGCCCCATAGATAAATAATGGTTTCCTTCCTTGCTGTGTGTCATGGATTACAGATTCAGGGCATTTCAGTTGAACTCTGTGATTGAGGGAGAACAGTTCTTCCTAGGAGCCCTGTATCTTCTCTGGGGATCCTGCAGGGGGACTCAGAGACAGAGCCACCAAGTCCAGTCTTTCATGCTGTGATATTATTAGGTATACAGTTTAACATGTATATCCTATGCACAGAAGGGGTACAACTCAATGATGTATTGTTCCACGGATACATTCAGAAATACTTTATTTTGTATTCCTGGATAAAAATACCAAAAGGAAGTAAATTAACCCAGACTGCTCTCAAGTATATTAAGGGTAAGGGTTTCCTTAGGTTTAGGAATGTGCTCTAGTAATTCCTTATGGTAGTTAAAATGTCTTGGTTCTGTCATTTACTAACTATGGGCAAGTTCCTTGACCTCTTTATTACTCAGCTTCCTCAACTATATAATAAAGATAATAAATATGAGCCTGTATCAGTCTCAAAGAGGATGTTGTCCTGATTGTGTCCTGTAATGTGTGCTCAGCCCAGCACCTGGTTCTCCATCAGCATCTATTAATGTTAACTATTTTTACTATCATTAAGATTGAGCTCCTTGCCTTGTATGATATAGTAAATTATGGGTGTCTTATCATGATCTGGGATTTGACCTCAGGGTGTATATTGTACACATAAAAACATGTAGACTACACCCAGTAAATCAGAGAATTATTCCATCGACATATCTCTATTATTGTACCCCATTTTCAGGAAATGAAATGAGAGAGGGAGAGACGAAGTGTCCACAATCAGTAATCTTTGTGCTTAAGAAGAAAAGAATTGAGGGGATAACTGAGATCGATTCAATGTTGTTTGTAAACATACCCAGTTCCATATTTGAAGAGAAAGATGGGAGATTCTGAGGCTTAAACAAAACTTGAGAAACATCCGGGACTCCGCTCCACTAGCCCCATGCCTGCTCACCAGGCCACTTAGAATGGCTTGCCCCAAAACTGCACCAACCTCAGAGACCATGGCGAAAGTCATTGCGGATGGTGCCCTCTTCTGCTCCACCTTCTAGCACAGTGAGTAACGTGGCCCGCACACTCGATGCTCGCTCCTGACAGTCCCACCAGTCCTTGTTTTGCAGGAGACCTTCGTGGACTCAACAGCTGGGACCTGGCTGCATTCAGTGTCATTGTGACTTGGTGTCTTCATGTAGTAGAACCAAACTGCCCACGAACGGGGATCCTCACAGACTCTGAAGGCTTTAGAGCTGCTGCCGGAGCCTGAGCACGCCCATTCCCATCCAGCCTCACTTTCCTCTTAGTGGATCCAAAGTCACAGCAAGGAAAGAGAAGTACTTCTCCTTGTTAAATATTGACACTACCTTGGGGCTGGGGTGTCCAGTTGGGGCTGGGGTGTCACTACCTTGGGGCTTAGTTTCATAAGGCCCTGGACTCAATTCCCAGCACTGGAAAAATAAAACACTGATCACTATTTTTTTTTATCAGAGCCCATCAAGAATAGACCTGCCAACTATCAGAGTCAGGAATTATATAGTAGAATTTTTAGAATACCCAATAATAAGTCTCTCGTTCTCTTCTAAAACTTACTTCTTTGACTTCACCAAAAATAAAAACCAAAGAGCCTGCTTTCATAAATTCATGTGTCTTGTTCATAAGGATATCCCAAAAAGATGATTTAATTACCTTGTAAACTCCAGGCAACAACACCCTCTCGCAGCAAGTCTGTTTTCCTTCCCTTCCTTCCTTCCTTCCTTCCTTCCTTCCTTCCTTCCTTCCTTCCTTCCTTCCTTCCTCCCTCCCTCCCTCCCTCCCTCCCTCCCTCATTCCCTACTCCTAACCTAAATTTCTCTTGATATAACTTAGGCCCATGAGGTTAAACCATGCTAAAAGTTTTGTGAGATCCTTGCCCAATCTATAAACATCAGTCCCTCAACTCTATGCTCAGGATTTCCTATATTAATTGTTCTCTGTCAACTGCATTTACAGGCATGCTGTGTTATATTCTTGTTTAAAAAGTATGAACTGCACAATATGAAGTGTCTTCTTAAATTAGAAAACACTCCACACCTTAGATAACTCACCATCGAAATTGTCATTATTTGTGCCTCATTACAGATAAGGTTAAATATCCTGTTTAACGTTTACTGTACAACAATAACTATATCTGCTTGAAGACATCTCAATTAGGACTTGGCAAAAAATATTTAATAGTGCAACCATATTCAATAGTAGAATAATTATACCTAGATTTATACCTAGCCTCATTTTATTTCAATATTTGGTAGTACATATAGATGAGTTAACTTTTGTGATTTCCCAAAATCTATAAATGAGAAAATTATCAGACTGTCTCTGTATTTTCAATTATAGCTCTGTAGCTAATGGCTTTGTACCTTCATTGGGCTCCTCCGCTCACCGAAACTTTTTTCATTAAGTCAAATGTCCAACAATGGTTGAACTGTACTTATACTTTAAATCCTATGGTTATTAATATAAAATTTTCATCATTCTTTTAAGATGACAAGCTTCGTTGAGGGCTGAAGAATCAGAGAAATTTTAATTATGAATGATCACAGTTTTTAATTTATGAAGGATCAGCTGAGACCCCATAGGCATCTTTGTATGGATTTGAAAAGGAATCACTGTCCCAGGCCGTTCAACTTTCCTTTGCTGCATCCAGGGCTCAGGGACTGGACATCAGAGGTCGCTTGCCCCCTTGGACACAACCTGAACAACCATGCCCAGCAGCCCTAGGAACAGGATGTCAAATGTAAGAATTACAAAGTTACTGATATTTAGTGTGCTCTAACCCACTCATTCGTATGTCCAGAAAGGAGTATTCTGGCCAGAGGATAATCACAACTATCCTTAAAGTTAAAAAGGGGAGGAGACAAGATAGAATAGAATAACAAGTTAATCAAATGTGTGAGGGTATTTGAAAGAGTAAACCTGAATTAAATGACCTACTTCTGGGGTGGACATCAATTGGGTATAGCCACATTTGTGTATAGCTTATGTTAGTTTCATGAGACTTCAGTTTTTGAGTACTTTCATTAAAATAACTTATAGAGATATAAAATAATAAAGTCTTCTTACAATATGGTTTGGAAGTAACTATCAGAAATTTGGATGTACAAATATTTGGCCCAGCAGTTTTATTCTAGAAATCTATCCTAAAGAAATACATGTACTCATGAAGAAAACAAGAATTGCAATAATGCCTCCAATAGCAGAAAAATTGGAAAATTCACAAAAATTCATCAATAGTGGGTTGGTTAAAAAAACTGTTATGCCTGTATTAGGAAATACAATGTAACTATTCATTAAAATTAGTGAAATAATTCTATTTAAACCAACCAGGAATTAGATCAAAGAAAATATACTAATGAAGAAAAAAAAGAAAGAGAATAATAGGAATCTGATTAATGTAACATGTGGTAGATGTATGAGTGTGTGAGTGTGTGTGTGTGTGTGTGTGTGTGTGTGTGTATGTGCACATAGATGCACAGAGTGGTACCTGGGAAGACATATTTCTTAAGTGGTAATTTCTGAGAAAGGGGATAGAGTTGAGGGGTAGGGTTGAGATGGGAGGGTAGAAAATTGGGGGAGAGGGTTACTGGAGGACTTTTACTTTCTACTTCATATGCTTCTGCAATGTCTACTGTGTGTGTGTGTGTGTGTGTGTGTGTGTGTGTGTGTGTGTGTGTGATACTTGGGGTTGAACCCAGTACCTTTAAATCCTAGAGTTAATCGTTAATATAAATTTTTCATCACTCTTTTAATATGATTCATTGAGGGCTGAAGAATCAGAGAAATTTAATTATAAATGGTCACAGTTTTTAATTATGAGCTACACCCCAGCCCTATTTTATTTTTTATTTTGAAACAGGGTCTCACTAAGTTGCTGAGACCCTCACTAAGTTGCTGAGGCTGGCCTTGAACTTACGATGCTCCTGTCTCACCCTCCCAAGTACTGGAATTACAGGAGTGCACCACTACACCTGGCTTGCAATGTCTACTTTTTAAAAAATTTTTAAAAAAAGTAAGCATGCATTACTTTTGTAAGTTAAAAGTAATTTTAAAGAATTTATAGGACTAAACAAATTCTTTTAATGATCATTTGTAATCAGTCACCCAAACAAAATGATTTTCAGTTCTATGTATTACCTGCCAGGTTTTTAATATGGGTCTAATATAAGGAAAACACGCAAAATTACAGAATATATAATAAGAATGTTGCTCTATGGTTTATATTTTAATATGAACTATTTAATCATAATATATGAGTTGGCATTTTGTTGCAAATAGCTATCATCTGGTATTGATGCATATACATTCAAATATTGTACTAGAAAGTAGTTAACTATTTTATGGGTACTGTAAATATATTGGCTGCTTTGGACTTCATACAGGTCTCAGTAAATAATGTGGAAAAAATTTAAGTATACAACATTTGATCTCATTGAATGTTATCTCTTTAAGGGAAATTTTAAACAGCCAAATTATCAAATTAAATAAAAATTTGAATGTATTTTATGTCACTTAAAATACATTGTTAGATTTATTTCCAAAAGGATACTTCTAATCTTATTGCCAAAAAAAGTGCATTGGTTTTACTCCATCCTTATTATAGTATTGGTATTATTTTTTCAACTATTTGGGCAAAAGGAGAATAATGTATTTCTTGTATAAATTATAAATGTGAATACTTCCCTTATGTTAATTTGTTAATTGCAATGAACTATTCAGGTCCTTTTCCCATTTATGTAATCTCACAATTTTTTAAAAATAATAACATTAGTAGGTAAATCCTATTCTTTATCTTCAGTTCATCAGTGCTAGGCACTGTACTGAGTACATTCATATCACATTAAACCTCACAAAATTCCAATAAAACTATTATCACCATTTTACAGATGAAGAAACTGGGGCCCAGATGTGTTCACAACATGGAAAGTCTAACACTGGAGCTGAAGTTCTCACCATTACCACCCTATGTGGCCCCCTAGGATGTGCAAAATAATTAAAATGTCTTACCTTTATCTGTCATACTTGCTAAAAGTGTTTGTTAAAAGTTAATCTGTTCTTTTTTTCCTTAAATTATTTCTGTATGGTAATGGGGATTGAACCCAGGGCCTAGCATATGCTAAGCAAGCATTCTAGCATGAAGATACATCTCCAGCCCTTTTTAAATTTTATTCTGAGACAGAATCTAAGTTGCCCAGGCTGGCCTCAAACTTGTGGTCCTCTTGCCTCAGCCTCTGGAGTAGCTGGGATTACAGACTTGGGCCACCGTGGCCCTGTTAATGTGTTCTTGTTAGCACTATTTTCCCAGTGTGTTATATTTTTTTGTATTCTTGTGTTTATGTGCAGAATATATTAATGTTCGTATAATCAATTTGTTTTTTTTGTGTGATTTCTTCTCTCATTTCTAAGTTTACAAAGCTATCTCTGCACCAGGGACTTGAGAAATCTCCAATCTATTTCTTACCTGTATGTATGTGTGTGTGTAAGATATATGAATACACATATGTATTTGTATGTGTGCAGATATATACATGTAAACATAAACATATATCCCTACTCTGTATTTATTTATTTATTTATTTATTTATTTATTTATTTTGGCAGTATTGGGGATTGAACCCAGGGGCATTCTACCTCCGGGCTATACCCCCAGCCCTATTTTTTATTCTTTATTTTGAAATAGGGTCTCACTAAGTTGCGGAGGGCCTCACTAAGTAGCTGAGACTGGCCACAAACCCAGATCCTCCGGTCTCAGCCTCCCAAGTACTGGGATTACAAGTGTGTGCCACCACGCCCGGTTATACCTACTCTTTAGCCCACATGGACATCGTCTTGGTGTAAAATACAATGTATCTGGTGAAGCTTTTCTGACTGGGACACTGCAGCTGGGCTGTGGCTAGGCTAGAATTACTCTGCCTGTGTCCAGATGAGATACTGAACTGCCAGGAATCAAATCTCCAACTTACCTTTGCTCCAAGTGATATGATTAAGCCAAGATTACTTAACCCAAGCCCCAGTGAGTCATTCCAAACCCTTGAATCATTCTGACAGACCTGACAAAGTTCCCACTGAATTACTGCCTTGGAGAATTCTTTGCATGACTGGTTGGATGTCTGCAAGCCCTGTGATTTATACCATTCATCACCTAGGCACATGTCTGACCCAATGGGCACACCCACTTTATTTCCACAGATGAGAGGTGTCCTTGGTATGACACTAGTAAGTCCCAATTGGTTCTACAGTTTAGGTCAGCAGCAAAGAGTGTATAGTATGCTTCCATTGTTGTGGGGAAATATATATCTTCTGTATATAGAAAAAAGGGTAGAGATTAAGATATGGAAATATAGAAATGACATGGAATAGTTACATGGGGAGGTGAGGAGTGGCCGAGACTCTTCAGTACCTGTCCTTTTAAAACTTTTGAATTTTGTTTCATGTGCCTGTCATTGCCTATTGACAAATAATTTTTAGCATAAAGAGAATGAAAGTTCAAGAATTTCAGCAATGATACAGTCATATTTTCTAATCACCTTATGGAAAGAATGCAGGGTTGACCATCTAAGGGACCGCCAATTCCATGGTGGTTTCGTAACATTTTGCATTCTACAGAATTTCAGTGTTTTTGTCACGTGCTGTCTACTTGCAGTATACTCTCATGGGAATCCGGTGCTCTGCTTGACTGCAGAGAACTATATTTTCCAGGTTGCTTTGACCTCTGGTTTCCAGCTAGTGCAGCCAATGGAAGGTGTGGGCCCCAGGATGAGTGGGGAAGGAAGGAAGAAGGGTCTTTTTTCTCTCTCTATTCCCTGTGCTATTTTGAGCACCAGTTATGTCCCCTCTTTGGTCTCAGCTCCAACTGAGAAGTCCCCATGATGGTTCCCCTTCTCACTGGATGGCCCTGTTCCTGGGCTCTGAAAATGTCACTTCCCCTGACTATAATTCCAGTCTAAATTGAGAGCAGTTTCCTTTTGGTGCCAGTCTCTGGAATTCCTCTCTGGATTCCACGTTTGACTTCTGGGCTCTTCCATTTCATAGGCAACCAATTCTCTATATCAAGTCTCCTCTATTGGAAAATCCCGGAATGACTTCTGTTTTTCTGGCCCAAGAGTCCGACCCACTATGTTTCACGTCTTCTGTTCTTGATTTGAAATATCCTTACCCATGAATAAGATACCTCAGGAGTCTTAGCGCAACATACAATGGATTTTAGCCTCAGATTGCAGAAGTCCTGACTCGCTAGCATCTGGTTAGTTTTTTTACACCCCACTCCTGTATTTCATAACTACTATTTTTTATCATTGCCCAATGCTAGAGACGGCTTTTCAAAGGACACTATTTTTTAAAGGACTTTAGCATAACAGCCTTTGCACTCTTCTCAGAACCAGGCCGCTTAAAGTAGAAATCTTTCTTCTCAGACTCCTCAGGCTCGTGGCCTGGGCCATGGGAGGCACACAGGTGAGATTTGGAGGAGGTGAGCACAGGTAATCTATCAGAGGAGGCTCACCTTCAGAGCCCCTCCCTGACAGACTGCAAGGGGAAAGGTCCGCATCTTAGGGGGAAATGTGTGGTACTTGACTAGACTCTCTGCTTCTCCACTGGCTTCGCATCAAGCTGGTTGAGTGGAAGAAATCAAAATCCCATTCCACTTGTTACTTGGGAAAGGCAATTATTCTCCACCAAGCTAGTGGCCTTTATTCAGCAATCGTGAACCTACCTCTTGTCACCAAAGTTTATCCTACACCTAACTACCATAGATTATAGGTTCATGTGGGTTTGCTAACAGATTGTTTTCATTCACCTGAAATGATCGGGTTTTCTCAATTCATATGTATTCAAATCCTACCCTGGCCTGGTTTCAGTGTTATCATTCTTCATAATTACAGGCTGTGTCATGCATGTGGCTTCTAACTTAGGCATGGTCCTTACATCACTGCCCTTTCAAACTCAGTGGGACCCCACCCCTTCTTCCCACCTTGCACCTGCAACTTCTTTCTTCCATCTGCTGCAGGTGAGAAAGAACCTCCCTTCTTCCCTCACAACCCCTTTTCCTGGTGCTGACCTAATCCTTCTAGCTCCTAATTGTAACAATATGGAGCTAACCTGAACCTGCCTTCCATCCCACTTCAGCTGTAGAATCTGTCCCCCTCCCTCCGCTTTTAAGCTTTAGGCCAGTCTCACTCATCCTTTCTCTGACCCTAATATTATCCCATAATGGCCCCACCTGCCACCCCAAAAGCCCGTCCCTCCAACAACATGCCCTTCACCCTGTTAAGGGTTGGAGTGACACAGGAACATAAAACCCCAGCTGTTACGTGCCACATCTGACTACATTGGCTATGTGTCGGTCCTCCTGTTTATCTCTCCTACTTCTTTTTTTGCTCCCTATTTCTCATCATTTCCATCTCTCAAAACTCCTATCCATCAATCGTTACCCTATCAGAGTTGCAAAGGCAAATTTAATCGAATACTAATAGAGCTTCAATTTCAGGTGTCCTATGGTGTCCTACCCTACACAGGTTTTTTCCAAAGTCCCATACCTCATTTTGTATTCATAATTGAGAATTCTTCTTAAAAAGGGCCCCTCAAGTGATACAATCTATAAGCCAACACAAAACCTGAACCTGCTCCTGCTCAGGTAATAGGTCCCTTGATTATCCTAGGATTAGGGAAACATTCCCATTTCCATACTGCTTCTAAGAAAAAAAAATGTGCTCCTGGAACCCCCCCCATTGAACTTCGCATGCCCTCAACCTTACAAACATTGTTTAACCTAGTGTTTAGTTTTAATTATAAGACCAGTGCTTTGTTTCAGCTACTTTATAGGTTAAATAGATTTTTGCTGATTGGCTTTGGAAACCAACCACTTAACAAGTAACTTGTAAACAAACTCCTGGAATGTAAGCCATTTCTAAATTGTAGGCTTCAGGGACTTAGCATTAACGAAAGCCCATAAACCACGGCCTCTGCACACTATTTTATACCCCATGTGAAAACCTATGGACAAATACTGATGTTTTGTCATATGAAGAAAATTCCCAGTTAAATTCAACTAAAAGACGTAGTAATATCCAACTGGTCACCATTTATAGATAATTACAATAATCAATATAGATTTTCTGAGGCAGTTTCAATTTTAAATATTCTGCTCTATGATCTCCATGACTGATTCTCTAGTTTATTGTCATATACTCAGAGATTAGTATAGCACCTCGCACACACCAGGCACCTAAGCAATGAATGCAAAATAAATGGCAGAGTGTTTGATAGACTGCATGACCTGCTTTTGTTGTTTTTGTTTTGTTTTGTTTTGTTTTTAGTTGTACCGGGAATTGAACCCAGCCAGGGACATTCTACCTCTGAACTACACCCCCAGACCTATTTCATTTTTTTTTTTATTTTGAGTCTCACTAAATTGCCCAGGCTGGCCTCAAACCTGTGATCCTCCTGTCTCAGTCTCCCAAGTACTGGGATTACAGGCATGAGGAACTGCTTTTGGTTTTAAAACTATGATCACTGACTATATTTGTGGAGCATATAATCAATTTAACTTTTTGTGATTACTAAGTATCCATTGTCCATTATGTAAAATTATATAATGATCCAAATCTCACTTGCAAAATAAAATGGCTTGGATTTCAGTGGAAGATATATGTGTTCATTAATATCTCTATGCTCAGGGAAACAATCCTTTACCAAATGATTATACAACCTCTTCCAGAATATCGTGTGTTTATTTTCTTATTCATGCAGAGGAATGCTTTTATATACATTTTGGCATGTAAATAGCTTTATTTTTAAGTAATCAGTATAGTTACAGCATTCTAACCTCCTACATAGTTCGACTAAATGTTACAAACATGTTCCACACGCTCCAATTTCCAATCTAAGAACTCATTAACTTTTAGTGAGACTGTGGACTCCCTCCAGCAAGTAGATTAACAAGGTGAGTTTGAGGAAGAAAACCCTTTTATATAAATTATCTCAGCCATTCTAAAAATCCAAAAGGATTAGTTATTACAGAGTGATAACCAAGAAAGTCTAATTTCTGTCTCTTTTCCTTCCTCTTCTATCCCTTCACCCCTATGAGTGAAGTCAGTAGTTAACTGCTGGTGTTTGGTAAACACATTTGCGAATAAAATAAGAAAAAAATTTTAAATTTTTAGATTGAAAATTAACTCTTGATTCTAGGAAAATTTATATCATTGGCATTAGTTTGGGAATTCATTTCTCTATCAGAATATCAGTCTTTAGAACAAAGATGTTCTCATGATACCTCTTGTCCTTTTTTCTCTACCTTTCCTCCTATTAACCCAAGAATACTCTAGGAGATACTTTTTCCCTCTCTTTTTTCCACCACAGCATTTAAGGAAGTCTCTCGATTCTGGATCACAGCATATGCATGTAACCACCTCCATCCCTGTGTGTGTGTGCGTGTGTGTGTGTGTGTGTGTGTGTGTGTGTGTGTGTGTGAGACTGGGAATTGAACCCAGGAGCATTCTACCTCTAAGCCACATCCCCAACCCTATTTTTTATTTTTATTTTGAAACAGGGTCTCACTAAATTATGGAGGGTAAGAAAACATCTTCCACCTTTACTCCTCATTCTTGACCAATAAGTAAGAGATACAGCCATCCCCCTCCTCCACAGAGCATGATTCATGCCTTTCCTGGTTGGAAATTTACTCGGAATGGACAGAGCATGTGATAGATGTTACAGATTATTATTTTTGATTAAGTGTATGAGTGGTTTCCACACCATCTAGGGAAGTTGCTGAGAACCTGGAGAAGTTTCCAGAATACCTGAACACCAGATTCTACTTAGCAGTTCTCTGAAGAAGAAAATTCCAGGAATTTCGAAGGAGCAGAGATCTTTCAGACAATTGGCATTCCTTTTGCAAACCAGTTTCCATCCTTCCCACTCACCCCTTCTACCACCATGAGAGAGTCCGAGGAAGGCCGTTTAAAATGGTAGCTGTTCAGTGAATACCCGGCTCTCCCACTTCAAAGGACAACCAGCAGAGCCTTGAGTGTTTACTTCATCCTGAGAATTTCCTCCCACCAGAAATCCAAGGAGGCGCTCCTATCTTTTCTGTGCAAAGGGGGAGGATTTTTCTTTCCTAGTTCCCTGAACTGACCCAAAGAAGATTCCTTGTCATGATCACTTGAGGTGAGATTTCACAAAATCTCAGCTCTACTCCCTGGTTTTATGGTCGTAGGGGAGAACAAGTGGGAATGATTAGGGAGGAGACGGAGGTGAATCTGGTGCTTTCAAAAACCAGAGCACATGAGGTGAAATACCTCATTTCCTCTCTGTCCCTGGGGCTTGGACAGTCTCTTTATGACTTGTTGTCTAGGTACAAGGAGAGGAGAAAGCGGTTCCATCTAGTTCTGTGGAGACGGCCCTGAAACTTTCCATCTTTCAGCAATTTAGGGTTTCTAATTACCAGCCCCCTTGCAGAGAAAAGGAGGACTTAGCACGTGACTGGGAACCAGCGCTCTAAACACTAAGCCCTTTTCTGCCTGAGGCGTGCGAAGGCCCTTGATGAACTTTTTACCTTGTTCTCAAACCCTGTTTTCAGCAGTCAAATGGAGCAGCTTAACACTACTGAATGTCTGACTGTGCTAACAAAATGCTCTTTTGAGCAACCTTCCTCACAGAGCCAGAGCCTCCAGGCCTCAGCCCCAGGAGAGATAACAAAAATCCCTGTAACCCAAGTTGGAAGACCAGAATTATCAGTGGCCTCAGGACACCCCTTCCTGATTCTTCCTAGTCCTTCTCTGAATAACTAAGCACCAGCTGTCTCTCCTTCAAAGCCATTCTGGGATGTGGTAGGGCCCTTTCCCCCAAAGTCCATGATCTTCACAGTGCTTCCGGTCGGGGGGGGGGGGTGAGACGGGTCCATTCCTTACCTCAGGAACTCAGGATCGTGGCTTCCGTGGCAAAAAAGAATTTCAGCACGTGCCAGTCAGAGACAAAGACAGAGGTTTATTTAGGAAGGGAGGACTTGGGCTACCTCAAGAGGGAGAGAGCGCTTGGGGTCTTTACAGGGGACCCCAAGAGGGATGGCTAGGGATACATGGCAAGGATGGGGTGACATGGGCAACTGGTGGTCTTTTTTTGGGGGGAGAATCCTCAGGTTCCTACCATTTTATTGGTGGGTGCTGGGTGATGCCTGGGCTTGATCAGTGGTCAGACTTTTTGGGAGGATCCTTTGTTTGCCAAGCATCCCAGGAAGTTCAGGTGTGAAGATAGGCCATTATGATTAAAAAGTGTAAGCCTTTTGAGGACTTTTGCCTAAGTAAAGGACAGGCCAGATAGATCTTTATGATTAAAAGTGTGGCCTATTAAGGGCTTTTCACCTAAGAAAGAGCAGACCCTGTAAGGTGAAGTTAAGGATTATGAAGTTTCTAGATTTTAAAATTATATTTTCCCTTTCCTTCCCTGTTCATCTCCTTTCTACCTAATATTTTATTTCCCCTGTCCTACCTCACTTCCTATGGAAGGATCCACTCAGCTCACTCTTAAGAAAAGTTGGGGGTGCTCAACATCATCAGTCATCAGGAAAGTGCAAGTCAAAACCACAGTGAGGTCCCTTCACACCAACCAGGATGGCTATAATAAAATACACTGAAGTGTTGGTGGAAGACAGGCATGGTGGCACATGCCTGTAATCCTAGTACTTGGGAGGATGAGACAGGAGGATCGCAGGTTCAAGGCCAGCCTCAGCAACTTAGTGAGACTCTCAACAATCTAGGGAGACCCTGTTTCAAAGTAAAGAATAAAGCCAGGTTTGGTGGCACACGCTTGTAATCCCAGTACTTGGGAGGCTGAGACAGGAGGATCCAGGTTCGCGGCCAGCCTCAGCTACTTAGTGAGACCCTCCGCAATTTAGTGAGACCCTGTTTCAAAATAAAGAATAAAAAATAGGGCTGGGGATGTAGCTCGGAGGGAGAATGCCCCTGGGTTCAATCCCTGGTACCACAAAAAATAAAAATAAAAAATAAATAAATAAGGGCTAGGACTGTAGCTCAGAGGTAAAATGCCCATGGCTTCAATCCCCAGTACCAAAGAGAAAAAAAAAAAGAATTGTTAGTAGAGATGTAGAGAAATTAGCTGTCACACACAGTGGTAGGAATGTAAAATGGTTTAGTCACTGTGGAAAACAATCTGCCAATTGGTCAAAAGGTTAAACATAAGCGGGGCATGGTGGTGCATGCCTGTAATCCCAGTACTTGGGAGGCTGAGACAGGAGGATCACAGGTTCGAGGACAGCCTCCATAAGTAGTGAGACTCTCATCAGCCTAGTGAGACCCTGTTTCAAAATAAAAATAGAATAGGGCTGGGGGTGTAGCTTGGAGGCAGAATGCCTCTGGGTTCAACCCTCAGCACCAAGGGAAAAAAATATTTAAAAAAAGGTTAAACATAGAGTTACTGTATACCCTAGTATATACCCAAGAGAAGGAAAACATGTCCACACAACAGCTCATACACAAATGTTTGTAGCAGTGTTATTTATAATCGCTTAAAGACAGAAAAAGCCCAACTGTCAATTCACTTATAAATAAATACAGTGTGGCATATCCATGCAAGGGGAAATTATTCAATCACAGAAAATAATGAAGTACTGATGTGTTACAACATGGACAAACCTTGATAACATGCTAAATGAAAGAAACCAGTCATAAAATACCAAATACTTTATTATTACATTTATATGAAATGCATAGAATAGGCAAACCCAGAGAGACAGAAAGTAGACTCATGGTTGCCAGAGGCTGGGGATGGAGGAATGAGGAATAACTGGTAACAGGTACAGGTTTTCTTTTTGTGGCGATGAAAACGTTCTGCAACTAGATAATGGTGATGGTTGCACAACTCTATGAGCATACTCAAACCCACTGAGTTGTACACTTCGCCATGTGGATTATATAGTACATTCATCGTATCTCAATAAAGCTATTACAAAATAAAGAATGTAAGAGAAGAAGGAAGAAAGGAAAGAAGAGAGGAAGGAAGGAAGAAAGAAAAAAAGTAGAGAGCAGACTGGTTGGAGTAAACATTGAACTTTTTAATCTTTTACCTCCTCGATATCTCTTTCCCCAACAAACCCCTCTTAGGAGTTATGGGGAAGGAAGGCCTTCTTCCTCTAGTTGGCCATATTTGTTTCCAGGAAATGAAAACTTTGCAGCCAGTCATGACCCCCACCCTCCTTGTAATTCATGAGGTTGATCTTACCTACATCCATTTGACCCATTCTCCTACCCACGGCAGCTACTCGGGCCCCTGCTGAAGGATGCCTCTTCACAGCCTGACCCTGGGTCCTCTGCTGTCCTGAGAGCCTGCTGTTGGGGTAGTTTGCTGACCCCTTCCAGGCCATCAGAACTTACCACTGCTATACAGTTGAGAAAGGCCAGGCCTCCCCCAAGGCAGGTAACCAGAGCCCTGTTCAAACTCTGGCCAGTTCTCTCCTTCAGGGCAGAACAAAAGGGTGAGCTTGCCCCTAGACTTGCACTCCCTGCATTGACCTGACCTGTGCTTGGCTTTCCTAGCTTGCCTTCATATTGGTGTTTTTGCCCTTCTCGTCATGGTTACACAGCTCCATCCTTCCGAGAGTACAGAGAGAAGCTAGCTCAGCAATATGCACTGACACCTCCAGTTCTCTCCTGCTCACCCCAAGAAATCCAGGGTGGCTCCTGCTTAACAGTTGAAAGAATGGCTCCCTGAGCCAGGCGCTTAATTTTTGTATCCCCTCTTAATCTTCACAATAGACCTGTAAAGAAGCTATTATCTCTGAAGATGAGGAAACAGGTTCAAAGAAGCTGAGCAACTTCAAGTCACATGGATTTGGAGTCAGGAGTCAAACGTGGATCTGTCCAACTTCTGCTTCCTTAAATAATAATCCCTTCCGTTTGTTGAGCAACCGGCCTGTCAGGTGGTGCTCTGGACATACTAGCAGCAGTCTTTCACTGATTCTCACAACGCCCCATGAAACAGATTTTAGCACCCCATATCAACTAAGGTTCAGAATGATTACATAACTCTTGAGATAATACGCATTTATCACTGAAAGCCTGAGTTTTCCTGATAAAGGTGAATGATACAAATGGTACATCTTTCCCCTTCCCCTTCTCCTGAATTTGGATGTGATGGTTAAAACTGAAACAATTGTCTTGCGACCTTGAGGGGAAAGCCAAAGACAGAAATTTACTGAACTGTTTCCTCAAACAACATCAACCTGATATATAACCTACCTTCAGGTCTCTTGTTATATAAGAAAACTGAACTCTATTGTTTAATCTGCTGTAGGTAGGTTTTCAAACACATCCCTAACACCTATAGGAAGGTATTATTACTACCTGCTTATAACTAAACAGGGGCACAGAGACATTAAGTGTTTTTCCAAAGCCATGCAAATAGCAAGTGGTCGTGGCCTACTGATAATTGTCCCTCCTATTCTTCTCTTACTAACTGACTTTCCCAAGTTATAGCTTGGCACAAGGCTGCCCAGCAAAAGGTGATATTTTCCAGGCTTCCTTGGAGCTGTGTGGGCCATATGACTGCATTTTGCTTAATGAGATGTGAGTAGCAGGAAGGAATGTGGTTAACTTCCAGGTCACGCCCTCCAGTTCCTCTTTCCTTCTTCCCACTGGTGGTGATGGCAAACCACCTTCAATCACATGGACCGGGGCGACACTTCAGGCTAGAAGGTCCTGAATGACCTCATGCATTAGAGCTGTCCTACATTCTAGGATCCCCTATCAACTTGGACTTGTATGGGAGGGAAAAACAAACGTTTATCTCATTTAAGATGCTGCGTTTGGATCTCTTTTAAAGTTCTATTGTCTTAAGCAATGCTGCAGGCAACCAATTTTCAAATAGGTCTAACTCCAAATTTGAGTAATTTCTACTGTAACTCCTAATAGCTAAATTAGAGATTGCAAACTCTATTACCTACAGAGGCTTTGTAGATAAACCAGTGAAGAAGTATCGGTGGGAAGTACGGTGAACTGGAGAACACACATATAGTTACTATGGACTTTTCACACTATTTCCTGCTACACTATATTTCCCAGCTTTCCATATAACTCATTAGAGTTATGTGACTGAGTTCTAGCTAGGAGAATGTATATAGTAGGAATGAGTGCTGCATTCAGATCTGATCCATAAAAAAATTCCCACCCAATCATTCACCCTTTCTCCTCCCCACCCCACCCCAGCTGAAGTAGAGAGAATACCTAGGGAGATCTTAGGAGCCCCTAAATGAACAGAGTAGAGCCACAGAATAGAATTGCAGGTCCCTGGATCACCGCCTGGAGATAAGATGACTAAATTACATTGACATATGGATTTTGACATGAGTAAGAAACAAAGTTTTCTCATACTGATTCATTGCACACTTGGGTCCATTGTTACAATGGCCAAGGATAGCTTTGATTGATACACAAAGGAAGCTGCTGTAGGAATGCAGGCCCAGTATTGCCATATATTTTGGCTTTTCTTAAAAAAGAGAAGACAGAAATTCTGAACATTATGAGAACACTACTGGCTTTCAGCGTTAGCCAAAACTGTGAAGGTCAAACAAAATATGACTGGGATCCAGCCAGGCCTATCCCAAGAACTACATGTTTGCCATCTCTGCCTCAATATTACCCTAATCTACTAAGACTTTAATCAGCCTTCCATCACTGGTTCCAGATTCAGCTTGTACTGAGTCAATTACCCCTTAATCCAATTAAGGTTCCCAAGACTTTTACCCATCGGTCATGCAAGCTTATTAAACTTTAAGCCAATGGCCTTTGAAGCATAGCTGTAAAAAGTAGAAAACATCTATTGTCTACAGCTCTTCCCTCATTTGATGGAACTGGTCATGCCAAGCATTTGCCTGGAGCTCCAGTCTTTTTCTTTCACACACATGTTCTTAACATTACAGCTGCTAATGTCTACAGGCATGACTACATTCACCAAACAAAACTAGTTCTAAGCTTTTCTCTTTTTAGTCACCTACCGAATGCTCTTTACTTATCAAGCCCAACTCAAAGGTTGTCTCCTCAATGGGGTCTTTTCCATAGTGGTCTTTGTCTTTTCCAGGCAGAATTGACTCAGCTCTCTTCTATGCACCCCCAGGGAGTTCTCTCACCTTGCTGAAGGATCATGCTCCCCTGCAAGGCATGAACTCCTAGACAGAGACCAGAACACTTATGTCTTCATAGTATCAACACCTGTGTGACACCTGGCATATAGGTGCTCCATATAAGGGCTCAAAATATGTATTCAGTGTTTCGTTGTTATTTTGTTTCATTTTGTGTGCACTTCAATCAATGGTTCATATCATTTTGCCTTTCCCTGGGTGGAAAGGTTGGCAGGGAAGGTTGGAGCCAAGTGCATTGTCTGCAACAATTTGAGTTTGGAAAGGTCAAATATCTTAGCCATTTAGGAGAGCAGATTCCAGAGGCAGGCTGCCTGGGTTCTTATCCCATTTACCATACAACTTTGGGCCAGTTATTTAACCTCTCTGCCCTCAATTTCCTCAACTGTTCATTGGGGACCATAAAAATAGTACTACTGTATTGGTTTGCAAGAGTTTCTGTAACAAAGTAAACAACCTGGGTGACTTAAGCAACAGAAATATATTGTCTGAAGCACAGATTCCCAAAGTCGGGGATTCCACCCACAAGGATAGTGCTGGAATGATCCAGGGGGCAGCAGTAGTAGCCTGGGTGTAATTGGGAGGCATTGAATAAAAATAAGGGGGCAGTGGAAGCACCCAGGGGGTGCTGAGTATTTTTTTTCTGAAAAGGGGCTGTAAGCCAATAAATTTGGGAGTCTATGGATGCTAGAGGCTAGAAATCTGAATCAAGGTGTAGGCAGGGTTGTTCTTTATGAGGGCCATGAAGGAGCGAGCTGCTCCAGGCTTCTCTCCTCGGTTTGTGGATGGCATCTTCTCCCTGTTTCTCTTCCCATCATCTTCCCTCTACATGTGTCTGTCTCTACATCCAAATTTCCTCTTTCTATAAGGATCCTGGTGAGATTGGATTAGAATGACCTAGTGTCCTTATTTTACCCTGATTATACCTATAAAGGTCCTGGCTCCAACTAAGGCCACATTTTGAGGTATTGAGGGCATAGGACTCCAAAATATCTGTTTGAGGGAGGAGGGAACTTCAACCCATAACTCTATTACTCATTCATAGGTTGCTATAAGGATTGAGTCCATACATGTGAAGCATTTGAACAATGCCCAGCACAATGCAAGCACTCAAAAGTAGGCACCATTGTTATGCTTCTTAAAAACCTGGTATGCCAAGATATTAAGATACCACCCTGAAAAATGAATTGGTAAAAATAAGGCTGTTTATGTATATTTGTTTGGGGGAGTGGTTGGAGAGAATGGAGGATTGCAGTCTTTGATCTGAGAATACAGAAAAATGAAAGAGGTGGCAGTTCTTGACTGTGATGATATAAAAGATGGTATGACAAGCGATGGAAAATCATTGCACTCATCATAAGCTTGAAAATGACTCAATTTGAGGGGCATGTCATATATTGAGAGGCACATTATAGTTAGAATTTGTCCTTTGAAGCCGGGCGTGGTGGCGCACGCTTGTAATCCCAATGCTTTGGGAGGCAGAGACCGGAGGATCCGGGTTCGCGGCCAGCCTCAGCTCTCTCTCTCTCTCTCTCTCTCTCTCTCTTTCTCTCTCTCTCCCTGTCTCTCTCTCTCTCTCTCTCTCTACCTAGTGAGGCCCTCTGCAACTTCGTGAGACCCGGTTTCAAAATAAAGTATAAAAAAAATAGGGCCAGGGGCGTAGCGCGGAGGTAGAACGCCCCTGCGTTCAATCCCCGGTACCACAAAAAAAAAAAAAAAAGAATTTGTCCTTTGATAATTTTACTTGTCCATAAAGAACAATAAAACTATGTCATTTGCAGGAAAATGAATGGAGCTAGAGAATATTATGCTAAGTGAGATCAGCCAATCTCAGAAAGTCAAGGGTCAAATATTTTCTCCCATATGTGGAAGCTAGAGAGAAAACAGGAAACAAAGAGGACTTTAGATAACTGAGGAGAGAGACCAGTAGAATAGTGGAAGAGAGGGGGAGATGGGAAGAGGAAAAGGAAGAACCGATGAAAGAAACAGTTCAAATTATGCTATGCCTATGTATGACATTTTACTACTAATATCATTGTTATGTACATATGGGGAAGGGTGGGTAGTGGGGTGGGATCTAAAGGGAAATACATCAAGACCTGTGTGCATGTTTGTTTGTATGGCATTGAACCTCACTATGATGTCTAATTACAATGCACCAATAAAAGTATATAAAAAAAAATTTGTTCTTTGATTTATTATTAGGTATTGGTAATTAGTATTTAGCAATAATCACTAAATTCAATGTACTATAAAGGATTATAGTTTGAATTTTGCAATTCTAGAATTTGGCCTCTTAAAGTTAGGGATTGTTTTCAGAGTTTTTTTTTTTAAATACTCCTAACTTAGAAATTTAAAATAAGTCCTTGAGGCCAGCCAAGCATTGTGTGACTCAAACAGACTAAAGCCAATAAGCCATTCAAGGCACAAGATTTATAAATACAAATATTTCCCAATAATGCCGGTGAATGCAAATACCTGAATTATGCATGTGTCAATCAGTTTTCCATTGTTGTGCCAAAATACCTGAGAACATCAACTTAAGGGTGGGGATGTTTGTTTGGCTCACAGTTGCAGAGGTTTCAGTTCGTGGTCACTTGGCCTCATTGCTTTGGGCCTTCGGTGAGGCAGAACATCATGGCGGGAAGCAGGTGGTAGAGCAGAGGGGCTTACCTCATAGTGGCTGGGAAGCAGAAAGCGCAAGAAAGGAGGTGACTGAGCACAAGATACTCCCTCCCAGGTCACACCCACACTGGCCTACTTACTCCAACTAAGCCCCACCTGCTACAGTGTTCACCACTTCCCAGTAGTCCACTCAGTTATGAACCATCAGTGAGCTCGGAGCCTCGTGAGCTAGTCACTTCCCGAAACCCCCGCCTCTGAGCATTGCTGCTCTGGGGTCCAAGCCTTCAACACATGTGCCTTTGGGGGACATTACAGATCCAAACCCTAATAGTAGGGATCCTCACGAAAAAGAGAGGATTCTCTCCAATTGATGATATTTATCCTTCTTTTAACAAATGGGGGAATATAATAGCCAGTTTTGTATTACGGTGCTTTGCTTTCATTCACTTGAGAGTATATCAACATTTTACTTTTAGTCCATCTCCCAGATCATTCATAAATTCAATTCTGTGTTGATGTGGCTTATATATTCCTTTTGATCCTGATAGCATTTTACATTCTGGCCTCTGAGTAAGAATTTCAGTACAGGTACCATTTGTTGATTTTACAAATGAATAGATGTTCAGTAGGGAGAAGCTAGCCTCTTCTCAGAAGCGCTCTTCAAAGCAGAGGCTGCTGGGATGGCATGGGTGATCTGAATATTGCCAGCTTAAAGGAACAATGATGTATATACCATCCAAAAATGGATGGTATAAGTTACCAGGTGTAACTTATTTCTGAATTATTATATGAGGGAGGGAAACCTAGCTCATGAGTATGCACCACAGTGTTACTGGATGTCCAGGTGTCCAACTTCAAACATATTTCACTGCAAATCCAGACAGTTTCCAAAGCCACACTTCCATCCTGTGCGAGCTTTGAGAAGACAGAAGAGCATAATGGAGGCCTCTCCTCTCTTCTCCCACCTCCTTCCCTCTGTTCTCCCAACATTCCCACCCAGTCTCTTCACCCTTTCCTCTCTATCACAAACTTGGTTCTCTCAACTGCCGGCTTTCAGTCTTTTTCTCTTAGGTATAGTCATCAGCTATTGATTTTAATTTGTTTTTATTTTTGACAATATTTTATTTGATTTGTGCCTTTTACTACTTTCAACATAATAAAAGAAGCTTTATATATACACTCTTACAAATTATTTTCCTATTGCATAAGTAATTGTGTTCATTATAAAAAATTAAAAATAAAGATAAGTATTTAAAAAAACAGAAAAAATAAACACGTCATATCCAAAAACCTAGAAATAAGCATGACTAGTTTTTTGATATTTAATTTCTCAAACTGCATATACTCTTAAAACTTTGAACCATGTGGTCCAAACTATCCTATCTGGAGAATGGTGGATGCTGAGAGCCAACTACCAGGTTAATGATGGTTCTCATTTCCCCTCACACTCTACCCACATCCCAGGAGCAGTCTGAAAGGCATCAGTCAGTTCTTAAATACTTGCAAGGGCTTCTGTCCTAGCTAACAAGTATTCTTATTCATCTCCAGTCATACATTATTTTAATATTGGTCACTTTGCCTCAGATCATCGATTGACATGCAGAATATAAATATACAATAAAAAGAAAGGACCTCCCAAACTTTCGAAGGGAGAAAAACAACTTTCACTGGACCTAATTTAATGCAGCATCTGGTCTAGTTCAGCAAAGAAGTGCATATCGTGAACATGTGGACTCCATATTTTGAAAACTCAGGTCATACTAAAAAAAAAGTTTCACACTACCAAGAGGAAAAATAATGTCTTTTAGATGATTTTTAAAATGCCAATGCTTGAGAAATATATATCCATGGACATGTCCACATTCATTGTGCAAGATAAACACAAATTTACACATTTTAAGAAGAATTACTAGAAAACAATATTTTAACATTAGTATCCTCAGAGAGAATTTTAAAACTATTAAGATTATGATTCAAGAACTTGATGGTATAAAAAATCATCCAAAAATAAGAAAGCGCTCTTAGAAATTAAAATATCGTACTTTAAGCAAAATTTCAAAAAACACATTGAGAGATAAAAAATAAAATCAAAAAGATCTCCAGGAAAATATAAAATACAGGTAGAATAAAAATGTGAAGGACAAAATTGTAAAGTATAAATTCAGAAGGCTAATGGTTAATGAAGAGAAGCTCCAGAAATAGCAGACAAAATGAAAGAATATAAACAAAGAAATAATAAACAGAGGATTTCTCAGAGCTCAAAGATATGAGAAAAGGAACATCTCCTGTGAATGAGATATGAAAATGAAGATAAACTGGAGGTAAATGAAGATGTCAATAGATTTAGAAAGGGGAAAAAACTAAATTAATTTCAATGATATTGACTTTATTATTGGATTTGTTGGGATGTAGGAGAGCCTCTAGACCAAAGGAAAAAATACTATAATGCTACAACCAATGAATGAAAACTGACAGAAAATTTTGACAAAATCATGTAATTTAAGATACCAATGTTTTAAACCAAAAAGTGTTCAAAGGGGAAGAACATATTACCTTTTAAAAAAATCATATTGGCATCCAACTTCTCTTCAGGAATGTTGTGTGCTAGAAAACAATGGAACACTGGCTTCAAAGTTTTGAGGGAAAAAGAGCTTAAGCAAAAAATAATAATCAGATTATCAATGAAATCTGAGAGCATAATAAGTATATTATTCTAAGTCATGGAAAGACTCAGTAAATTTACCTCCCAGGCACTCTTTTTATGTCTAATGTGATTCAAGGATGTGTTCCAGCAAAACAAGAGAGTAAACCAACAAAGAAAAAAATGTGGAGTCTAAGAAAAAAAATAAGCTAATCGGGAGAAAAATGGAAAGATGAACTATGGTGATACGTTTTCAACAAATCTAAAGGGGAAAGGTCCAGTTTGGAGCTGGTAGAATAAGAAATTCAAAAGGCAGGTGTCTGGGAGGCGAATGTAGATAAGAAGAATGAACCTACACATTTGATACTATCTTTAAGAAGTTGGAATATCAAGTTGCAAAAAAAAATCACAGCAATGCAAGAGGTGGCAATGGAGAGGAGGAGACAATGAGAAATTCCAAGAAAAATACAGGCTATATGCAAAAAAAAAGGTTTATAATCATAGTATTCTAAGTGCTTAATCAGTGAACAATCTGCATAGGTGTAATGCTGTAAACACTGTTGATCACTTTTCAGCTCTTGGCATCAACAGGCCAGGCAAAAGAAAAACTTAAGTTTGATTGCAGACCAAGGATTACGTTTTCTTTCTTCACAACATAAGTTAAAAATTAAGCATTTGATTGGGATAAGGAGAAATAGAGAGATGGACACTTGTGTTGTGCTTTTTCACCTTGTGTTTTCACCTTGTGTTGTGCTTCAAATATAGACTGTCCTCTGGAAAAAGAGCATGTATTGGCAATGCAAACATGTTCAGAGGTGAAATAATTGAATCAGGACTCTAATCTCATCGGTAGATAAATCTACTGAAGGATTAAGAATTTGAATGGATTCACTGGGTGGTAACTTAGGCAAGCGGGGGTGGCTGGAGGAGGTAGGTCACTGGAGGTACAACTTTGGGGACTATATCTATCCCTGGTCACTTTCTCTCTCTCTCTCTCTCTCTGAAAATGTTACCCATCAGAGACATCCTGCAGGGCCTTAGAAAAGGCTCTGATAAGTATGCATCGCCATCTTAGTAACCCCACATCTCTGCCCTATTTGAAGAGGAGCAGAGGATAAGAGAGTATAGGATTGGTTAAGAATCTTGTGCATGTAAGCCGAATGTGGTGGCGCATGCTTGCAATCCCAGTACTTGGGAGGCTGAGACAGGAGGATCCGGGTTCGCAGCCAGCCTCAGCTACTTAGGCCCTCTACAACTTAGTGAGATCCGGTTTCAAAATAGAGAATAAAAAATAGGGCTGGGGGTGTAGCTTGGAGGTAGAATGCCCTGGGATCAATCCCCAGTACCGCAAAAAAAAAAAAATAAAAAAGAAGAATCTTGTGCATGTAAAGGAGGTGTTGGGAGACAGGAGGTGACAGTGTTTGGTCACTGGCTGGGAACTGCCCAGAGGTAGGTGGATCAGCATGAATGCCACAGTGGATCCAAAGATGGATGGGGCAGCTGGGGTGTCACTCTACTATGTTCCCCACAGTAGGATCTCTTAAAAAGACAGTGGAATAGTCCCTCTTCAGGGCTGCCATAGCAGTTATTGACTTGAATTCAAAATTTCCAATTTTTTTGTTTTTTTTTTTTTTTTTTTGCAGTACCGGGGATTGAACCCAGGGGCATTCTACCTCGCGCTACACCCTCAGCCCTATTTTTTTTTATACTTTATT
>PVJS01024469.1:0-28663 GCA_004027185.1 Glis glis
TCTGAATATCCTCTACACTATTTAGATTTCCATTAAATAAGAGCACGCACGTTGCCATAATATGCCTTTTCATTCCTGTTTACCTGTTAGGAGAACAAATTTGGCAAGCAAGGTTAAGCAAAATATGCGTTAAGTCAGAATTCTAGAAGTAAAGCATGCCAATGGGGGACAATATTGTAATTGCTAAGGTGTATAAGCTGGTCCCATCAACCTGCATGCATAAAGGTAGTAGAAATAGAATCTCTCTCATGAGTATTTTCCTGCAGAGAATATTAATTAAGGATTAAGGTTCTGAAGTCTTGAGAAAATGTGTGTAATAAATAGTTCTGTCTCCTACAAATTCTAGTCATATGAAATATTTTTAATCCCAGCTAATATGTACAATGAGTGTGGAAGAGCTTTACCTGCCTTAAAATACCATGTGAGTATTTATGTCACATAAAGTATCATGTATATAATAATTGCTAAATAAAAACTTATAAATATTTTACTCATATATAAGCCAATTATGTTTTACATGAAGGAAATTTTTTAAAATCTTGGAATGTCCACTAATTTTGACTATTTATTTTGCAATTATCTGTCAGCGATAATAGAGGACCTAATAAACTGAGAAATTATAATCAGTTCCAACCAAAAATACTATTTAGAAACCTTTCAAACTCCAAGTGCTACTATTAACAACATATCATTATATTTGCGTTCTTCTTGTAGCTTATAGTCCTAGATCAATCTAATTATATGAACACATTTTTTACTATTGCTTAAGAAAGGAATAGAATAATGGAATATATGCTTAGCCCAAATGTGTTCTGACTTGCAGAGTGACAACCAGAATGACTGCTGGATCTTCGCCCTGGCAGTACTCCTGAGCAGCACCTTTGTGTACAATAGCAACGGAACCATCAACCAGTATGCCATGGACCAACTGCAGTATCCTTTTTGTGGTCCAGAACACCCCAAAATGAAAATGGAGGCCTGTGTTAACAGTATAGCAGTGTAACTATACAGTCTACAGAATCAAGCTTAATAAAAGAGAAAATAGAAAATGAAGCATGAAAAATAACCTAAGTGCAGGAGAACTATCTCATGAAGCTACTAAAAAAATTACCATTTGGGTCAGAACAATGCAAAATAAAGTTTTAGAATATGTACGATTAATATGAGATGAGGAACCCTGTCCATTTGCCACCTTTCCTTAACTTCTCAGCTATGTGACAGAGTTGACCAAACGAATAAGAGCCAAATCCTCACCTGAGGAGAATGAGGTTGAGGATTCAGCCTACTTTGTGAGCTTCTTCCCAGACTTCGTGTGGACTCTGAGAGACGTGACTCTGAAGCTGGAAGCAGATGGACAACCTCTCACAGCAGATGAGTACCTGGAGAATTCCCTGAGGCTAAAACAAGGTAAAGTGTCTAATGAATGGAAAACAGAGAAGAAAAATACCAGGAATTATCTTTATATGGGAGCTTACATTCGCAGTTTCTATTTGTACACTGCAAGCTATTCCTAAGAAGTTAGTCTTGTTTAATATATGTCTTAAAATTGCATTATTCCCTTGTTCCAGGCACAGTTTCTTTTGCTTTCCTGTTTTTTTTTTTCTGTATTATTAGGTTACTTTCATTCTCCTATTTAGGTGCACATCACCAAAGGATACGGAGCAGAGTAGAAGGAATATTTACTTGAAGAATTTTTAATTGACATATTAACATTCTACTAGCTACCCTCCATCTTTTTTCAACTTTCTCTAGGCACCAGTGATGAAGAAGAAAACTACAATCTGCCCCGACTCTGTATCCGAAAGTTCTTTCCAAAGAAGAAGTGCTTTGTCTTCTACCCGCCCACCGAGTGGAAGAAGCTTAGCCAGCTTGAAACCCTGCATGATGATGAGCTGGATCCTGATTTTTTGCAACAAGTGGAAGAATTCTGTTCCTATATCTTCAAGAATTCCAGGGCTAAAACTCTCTCCGGAGGCATCAAGGTCAATGGACCTCGTGAGTCCCATTCCTAGTCCTTCCACTCATGGGAGGGTGAAATAATATCCACCTAATTTCAGTTTTGACAAATGTACTGTCTGTTGCAAGTATAATGTTAAATTGCAGGCAGTATTAAATAATACCTAATGTTTTGTATTAGTAAAATATTTGGCTGGGAAAAGTTTGTAAGAGTCAAAGGAAAGCAGTAGCTCTATCCATAATATTTTTCTACTCACCTGGACTTGTACTGTCCAATTTGGTATCCAAGGACACAGGTGTACCTATTTAATTTAAATATAAATTTATTAAAGAAAATGAAAAATTCAGATCACATGGCCATATTTCAAGGGCTTAATAGCTACATAAGGCTAGTGGCTATCATAATGGTAAGCATAGACATAAAACATTTCATTTACCTGAAAGTTCTACTGAATAACACCAGGTGAAACACTAAACTAAATGAAGGGCTCCATTTGATTGGGATTATACCATTTGTTCCACAAACATTGATTAAATGCTTGTCATGGACCAGGGTTCAGAGGACACATGACATAGATATCAACAACAGGGGGCTGGGCATGGTGGTGCACACCTGTAATCCCAGTACTTGGGAGGCTGAGACAGGAGAATCGCGGGTTCAAGGCCAGTCTCAGCAACTTAATGAAACCCACAGCAATGTAGCAAGATCCTGTTTCAAAAACCAAAAATAAAAAAGGGCTGCAGATGTAACTCAGAGATAGAATGCCCCTGGTTCAATCCCAGCACCAAAAAAACCCAAAAAACAAAAAGTGGGGGGAATAATTTCTATCCTAATACTTCTATCCATGTTCCCATGACTAAATGGATACAAACATTGAGTAAACACAGACCTACCTTAACTAGAAGAGGTATTTTCAGCTTTGATGTACACATAGATCACCTGGGTATCCTGACAAAGTAAAGGGTCTATTTCATAGGTCTGAGGCAAAACTTGAGAGTGCATGTTTGTTTCAGGCTTCCAGTGGCTCAAGCCATTGATGAAGTGAATACCTGTTCATACACATCCTCATAATTATAAATATATATATATATATAATATATATTATATATATAATTATATTTTCCTAAAATAAGTATTGTTATTTGCTCTCTATTTGTAGGTCTCAAGAGCCTGGTGGTGACCTATGTCAATGCCATTAGTAGTGGGGATCTGCCCTGCATGGAGAATGCAGTCCTGGCCTTGGCCCAGACGGAGAACGCGGCTGCAGTGCAAAAGGCCATTGCCCACTATGACCAGCAGATGGGCCAGAGGATGCAGCTGCCCACGGATACTCTCCAGGAGCTGCTGGACCTGCACACAGCCTGTGAGAGAGAGGCCACAAAAATTTTCATCTGGAGTTCCTTCAAAGATGTAGACCATCTCTTTCAAAAGCAATTAGTGGTACCTTTTCTCTCAGTTTTATATAAATTTGGATTGTGGAAGGCAGTGAACTTTGAGGAAATGAAATGGGCATTTATTTTGAGAGAGGCAATTGTTTCTAAATTGCCTAAATCTAAAATTGTGATTTCCTTGTTGTTAATCATAAGAACTTTATTATTATGGATTCAAATTTTTCATATATTTTTCTGTTATAAACAATCTTCCCTTTAATTAAACACATATAACTGATAATCACAGTTTCTAATTTGATAACATGCTTGCTTATTGGTCTGATTTATAAGTGCACTAAACGAAAACAATGCCTTTGTTATCATGACCAGACTAATATTGGATCATATTTATTCCATTTATGGTAATGGTTGATCCAATTGGGAATATAACAATTTTTAAAATTGTGTTGTAAAGCTAATTCTTTGTTCTGAACATCCTTTCCAAAGAAAAGGGGCTTCATAAGAAAGCTCAAGTTAACAAAAATACAAAAAAAATAACAAATGCTGGTGAGGATGTGAGGAAATAGGAACTCTCATACACTGTTGGTGGGACTGTAAATTAGTACAATCACTATGGAGATTAGTATGGAGGTTCCTCAAAAGATTAGGAATACAGCCACCATATGATCTAGCTATACCACTCCTCAGTACTTTTCCAAAAGAATTAAAGTTAGAAATACTGTAGTGAGAATGAATACCCATGTTTATTGCAGCACAATTCACAATAGCTAAATTGTGGAACCAACCTAGATGTCCATCAACAGGTGAATGGATAAAGAAAATATGGTATATACACACAATGGAATTCTACTCAGCCATAAGGCAGAACAAAATTACGTCATTTGCAGGAAAATGGATGGAGCTAGAGAATATTCTGCTAAGTGAGATCAGCCAGTCTCAGAAAGTCAAGGGCTGTATGTTTTCTCTCATATGTGGAACTAGAAAGAAAAATAGGAAACATAAGGGACTTTAATTAATGTGGAGATAGACCAGTAGAATAGTGGAAGGGGGTTAGGGGAGAGAGTTGTAGAGGGTAAAAGAGAGCATTGAGGACAGAAGCAGTTCAAATAATACTATGGCAATATATGAAGGTATTACTACCAATCTCACTAACACATGCAGGGAGAAAGGACAGGGGAGTGGGGTAGGATATGTGTGCATGTATGTTTGTATCACATTGGACTTCACTATGATGTTTAATTGCAATGCACTAATAAAAATATATAAAAACAAAGTCCAATTTAAGAGAAAGGATAAGGTTCTATCAAGTTGCCTATAAGTATCTAAAAGACTTTCTTGACAAGCACTTCCCAAAATTCTGTGATAGAGCTAATACATTTTCCATGTTACTCTTTTTGTTTCCTCTTTGTACATTAAAGACTCAGCTAGAACACAGGTGGGATTATTTTTGTAACCAGAATCTGGAAGCATCTTCAGATCTTTGCTGCTCATTACTTCAGAACATTTTTGGTTCTCTAGAAGAAGAAGTGAATCAGGGGCTTTATTCTAAACCAGGAGGGTACCTTCTCTTCATTGACAAGACAGAAGAGCTGAAGAAAACATACCTTCAAGAGCCCAGGAAGGGGATACAGGTAACCAGAATTTATCTGTTTATCCTGGGAAGTTGATGGCACCCCTTCTTGCAGCACCAGTGTGACCAAGTGTAATTGCATAGATGTGGCTTCTTGCTTACATAGCACTAAGGCTCTCATTCAATGCACCTGTATAGGGAGCTCCTTGTACCAGGTGTGTGGTAGGTACCCATCAAAGAAATGCCAATAATATAGGAAGTCAAGATTCAGAGAGTTGATGTGATTGTTTGAGTACTTATGTCAGAATTTTCTGCTTCCAAGTACAGTACTACTTCTACTATGCCACAGTTATCTCTATTCTTTTTAAACAAAGAATGGCTTAACTATTGAAGAAACTTTCAAAGCAATAGTATTCCTAAAAGTTCCATAGTTTTCACTAAAATTACCATAAAGTACAAGGACAGTAAAAAGAAAAAGACAGTACATTCAACTAACATTTGAGTTATAAATTGAATTTTGGGGTTGATCGTCAGGATAACCTACTATTACAGCTGTATATCTGATTATCTGATGTTACAAAAGACAGGTTGCTTAAGAAAAAATGCTATTTTATAAGTTTAGGCTTTAAGCTAGCTTTAAGGAGAACTAGACCCAAGAGTTCAAACAATTTCTTCTTTCTTTTTTTTTAATTTTTGGTCAACTGTTAACTTTGACCTTCATTCTCCTCCATTTTTGCTCCAGCTCCATTCCTGTGATTTTCTATATCCATGATGGCTTCATTCTTCAGAATAATCAGCCTATATGGAACCACAAAACCAAAATTGGAGACCTCCATCTAAAAGGACAAAGATTCTCTTTTTCCTAGTATCTCTATTACCTCCTAAAAGGACTTTTTCTAGAATGTTCCATGATTGCCTATATAAGATCATATTTTTTGTTCACTTATGGTAATGATAAATTCAATTAGAAATAGAACTAATCATAAAGTTGCATTTTAAAGCCAGCAATCTTTGTAAACCAAGAGGAGCAGTACCTAGTGGAAAAAGATGGTAGGAAGGAAAACAGGAACAAATGCTTACAGCATTTCCTACTGCTAATTCTGTTTTCTCTGGACTCTAAGGCTGAGGAGGTTCTGCAGAAATACCTGAAGTCCAAGGAGCCTGTGACTTACACAATACTGTACTCAGACCAGACTCTCACAGAAAAGCAAAAGGAGATTGAAGGTGAGGAGGAACCCAAGAGACTCATTACTCACAAAAATCTCTTAAAAGCTTAACTATCTGGATGCATATGACTGTTATAATTAAACTAAGTAAGAATAGCAAAGATTGTCTTAATTCCTGAAGCCATTTCTGAGAGTGGGATATGCAGTTGCTGGCATCATGGTTATCCCAAAGAAAAAGTAGTCCTAGGAGATTGCCTCCATAAAGTAACAATGATTTTTTTAAGTATAGAAGAAAGAAAAGGGTAATACTGCAAACCCTCATAGAGTTTTCTTCTTCCATCTCTTCCTCAGTGGAACATGTGAAAGCTCAATCTGCCCAGGCTGAAGCAAAAATGTTGGAGGAAAAGCAAAAGAAGTATGAGCAGCTGATGGAACAGAAAGAAAAGAGTCATCAGGAATACATTAAACAGTTGGCTGAGAAGATGGAGCAGGATATTGCTCAGTTAAGGGCGGAGCAAGAGAGGATTATAACTCTCAAACTTCGGGTACTCCATTGGGTCATTTCAGTTTTGTCTTCCATTATTCTGAATCGAAAGCAGAGTGTAAGGTTACATCTTACAACAGACATTCTAGTTGCTCTTTATCCCCTTACAGCTTCTACCCTGGCTATGCTTGGATACTAAAGGCTACTTGCAGAGTGAAATTCGAAGGAATCCTTCTTTGTTATGTGTCAGTAATAGACAGTAGCTATTCACTGCCCGGCACTACAAGTACATTATCTCCATTAAGTGATTAAATCCTCATCTAATGCCATGGGAGCCATTTTATTCTTTTTTAAAATGAGAAAATTGTAATTTCAGAAATGGTAAGTTACTTCCCTTGGTCATATCTCAAGGAAATTTATCTGGCCTATCTTTCATACTGAATGGAATCAATAATTATTTTGATTTAGCCATACTTGCTATAAAATTATCTCCATAAGTGTACTACTTAGTAGGAAGATTCCTAAAACTACCCACTCAAGCACATTGGCTAAGTGCCAAGGCTTCTAGAAACTCCAGGGCATGCTCCAAGTCCACGTTGAGTCTGCAGTCAGCCCAGTAGTGCCTGATGGGCCACAGCATTCCCTGATCTCAAATTTTTTCTCTTACTGCTCCCACCAAAATTTTGGAAGCATCTACAGAATTATATGCACCAGTATTTTCTTTGCTTCTGACCATCATGTAGAAATCTTTCTATTGGATCTCAATCATTATCCTATATAAACATAAATATAAAATAAATATGAAAAAACACCATATAGAGGGTGAGGTTTGAAGCCAAACAAAAAGTGTGACAATTTATGCAGAATGATTATGCTCCATGTAGGTACACAGATATGTATTCCATGATATTGTGTTCTATGCCAGTACAGGGATTAGGTTCCACGTATGATGCCACAGATATCACAGAATGGAATAGTAGGGCAATAATATAAGAACAAAAACCATTCTGAAGCTTGAGAAAAAATCATAGAAAATGTACTAGCAAATATAGGACACTCAAAACAAAATGACATAATCTAATATAAAAGAGAAAAAGGATTTCTTAAAAAAAAGTTCAAAAGCTCTTGAGGAATTATTGGAATTTTAAAACAAGAACTAGATTTTCAATTAGGGAACAAATTCACTGATCTTATTTTACTCTGAATTTCAGTATTCTCTTTCCCTCTTAGGAACAGGAAAGACTACTCAAGGAGGGAATCATAAATGAGAGCATAAAACTCAAGAAAGAGATTCAGGATATGGAGATGAGAAACAGAGAAAAAGGTACTGTCATCTATATAATATCATTATTATCAATAAATCTGAAGAAAAGAGCTTTCCTTTCCCACCCCCTTTTACCAGAGCATAAATTCAGTAATTTTAGAACATAAGATAATTTCCACTAAGCTAAATTTAAAATGATATTCTTGTATGCTTGTTAAACCATCAAGTTTATAAAGATAAATCTTAAGTGAGAAGAAAATCTTAATAGGCTATTAATTTAATGACTACTTATAGTACTAATGATTAATATAATCTTATCTGAACCCCTTATGAAATATACATTTTATATTTGAAATGCAATTTTAAATTTTGTAACCAAGATACTTTTTTTTTAAGTGGGGAGATATCAGGTAGGTTCTGTTTTTCTTCCATGTCTACACCATATTGCAGGCCAACCTCAATCCAATGATGTTATTCAAGACTGTTGTTGTTGTTGTTGTTTTGTACCTTGGGATATGGATGGAGTGCTATGACTATAAGGTAAACCAGATGGGAATGAAATGCCTTGGGGCACAATTCAGCATCACTCCTACCCTGTGATAAATGATCATGGGCTGGATGCAATTAGAAGGAAGGTCTCAACTGCCACCAATGTTGAGGACAATTAACTGGCATCAGTGTGTAGAGGCTGCATGGTGTTCAAGCAATAACGGGATTCCTGGCCATTAGCCTCTAAGTGTTCACATCTGTGGAATAGTGAGTAAGTGAGTAGTCAAGACTTGGCATTCTCTGTCCATAGAAGCCTTTTGGTTAATTACTATAGCTCTTCTCAGCCGGTTCTATGTGGAGTCATTAAACCTGAATGAGAAGGACTAAGATGCATGCGAAATCATAAGCCATTCACAAACAAGACAGAGTACACACAGCGGTAATATGGCCTTTCCAAAGGAAAATTTATGCCAGGGAATTTCCTCTATTAAGTAGCCACATAACAAGTGAGGACAGAAGTAGGAAGTAACATGGTAAAGCTTCATAAATTGCCTGTCATTTTCCTTCTCAGTGGAACATGAAAAAGCTGAATCTGCACAGGCTACAGCCACACTGTTGGAGGAAATGCAAAAGATGAAACAGCATGTGATGGAACTGACAGGAGACAGTCACGGAGAATACGTGAAACAGTGGACTCAGAAGGTGGAAAATAGAGGGGCTCTTAAATGTCAGGTATTCAATTCCACATCTTGTTTTACTGGACTGAGATAAAATAAGAGAAAGAATAAGAGTGTGATCCTCAGGAAAAACCCAGAAACTCTACTTCAGTTTTCATTCCCTTCACTTGGAAACCCACACTTCCTGCCTGTTCAGACACCATTATTTTTTTAGCAATATTTACATTCCACAAACTTCCCACCATGTCTAATTTAAATGTTCTACCAATATCATCTCATCTACTCTTAATTATCACTCTATCTGTATTAGTAATTGCATTAGTAATTAGTATTAGTAATCCGATTCTTCAGAAAAAGAAATTAAGTAAAGGACAGATTTAGTATCTTACCTAGTAACACAGTCAGTAAAAATTAGATTTGGTATTTAAACCTAGGTGTTATGGCTTCGAACACAATAAATAGATCTGCCCACTTTCTAAATCATTCATCCTTTCCTTTCCAGGATCTTCAGTACCTTCAATCAATATCTCTGTCCCTGACTCTGCTTCTCTCTTTCTTCTCCCTCTCCCCCAGTCTGTGGATTTTCATTTACATCTTTATTATAAACCTGGAACATATGGGGATATAAAATATGCCATTAAAATGGTTTATGGGGCTGGTATATAGTTCAGTGGCAAAGTGCTTTCCTTGAAAGTGCAACACCCTAGTTTTGATCCCCAGTATCAAAAGGAAAAGACAAAAGAATAAACAAATAAGCTAAGAACAAGAAACAAAAATGGTTTGCTTAACATAAGAAACAAATGTACAATATTCTCACAAAACATGCAGAGAATATACAATCATTGAAAAATTAATACAACAGAGTTTATCTATATTAAGAAATCATGCTCCATTGCTACTGAATACTTCTAGTATCTCAAATGAGGCAAGAAGGTTGTTATTACATTTTACCATTTAGCTGCCCCTGAGGTTACAGGACTGTGCTTAGGTGTTATACAGCTCACCCACAATGACACAGGTACAGTGGGCATGCTTCCCTCCTGTGAAGAGATGCTCGACTATGCCCAGGAAACTCAGTGTTGACAGATGGGCAGGCCCCTCTGTGAGCACCTTTGGATAAGACAGTTCCTCCCCTTCGAGCTTCAGGACTGCTTCAGTGACAACACAAAGTAACCCTCCTTGGGTAGAAGGCTGGAAGCAGTGTAGAAACAGGAGAATGCTACCCTGCATAGTGTTAGAACAGAGCAAAGGCAAAGCCCTTTGATGGAGTCTATCTCTTGGTGTCATGAAACATCCCACTCACTGGAATGGAAACGATCCAAGTAGAGCCTCACTCAGATGTGGGACTCTGTTAGATCTGGTCAGGCCCTCAAACATCCTCAGAACTGGTTTTCTTCCCTGTCAGCCTCCTGCCCTAAAAAATATATATTTATATATAATATATATAAAATATAGATATATATTATATATTATATATTATTATGCATTATATATTATTTAGATATAATATATAATATATCTAAATATAAATTTATATAAATTTATATTTATATAAATTTATATTTATATATTTTTATATTTATATTTTATATTTTATATTTATATTTTATATTATATTTATATTTTATTTTATATTTATATTTTATATTTATATAAATTTATATTTATATATTTATATTTATTTATTTATATTTATTTATTTATATAAATTTATATTTATATAAATATATTTTTTATATATATTAGATATATTTTTTATATTTTAAATATATTTTTATATATATTAGATAGATAGATGATAGATAAATAGACAGTGGATATTTTAAAACCTGAGGGTATGTTTGCTCTTGTGTAAGCTGTTTTATGTTTTTATGTTTATATAAATATATTTTTCTTCAGTTAAATTAATGCCAGGACCCATGTTTTCTCTAGGCACTATAAAAATGTGTCCTGTTCTATTTTGAGAGAGAGAGCTCCATTCACTGATTTATTGTCTCCCATTCATTATTTCACAGTGATTTCTCCATCCCAATCTGGCTCCTACACCTGTCAATTCTCTGTTCACATCAAAGTCACTCATTAACTCCATTTTGCCTCTTTCTCAGTAAGGCTTGTCCTGACTACCTGTGTCAGTCACCTCTAGATGCTATAACAAATACACTGGATGGCTTAAAAATAGAATGAATGGCTTTAAAAATATACATGCACTTGACACTTTCTGCAAGGTGAGGAGTCCAAGATGAAGGTCCCATCAGATTCAGTGTCTGGTGAGGGCTCTCTTCTTGGTTTGCAGACTATTGCCTTCTTACTGCACCTCCACATGGTGGAAAGAAAGCCAGCTCTGGTCTCTTCCTCTTTTTATAAGGATACTAATCCATCATAGGAGCTCCACCCTTATGATCTCATCTAAACCTAATTACCTCCCAGTGGCCCCATATCCACATTGTGGATTAGGGCTTCAACATATGGATTTGGTGCATGTGGGGGGAGCACAAGCAGTCACCCCACAGCCCTACCCATTATATACTCAATGCCAAACTCTCCTTTCCCCATCTCCTGCTTCTTTTACTTCAGAGCTCTTACCATTATGTCATATATATACAACACACACACACACATATATATTTATATACATGTGCATATTTTCTAGTGGGGGAAGATTGATAATAAACTGCACAAGCTCACACATATATGTGTGTCATTTTATAGATATATGTAATATTTATATATGTGTATTTTTATATTTATGTAATTTCTGCGTATTTAAAAATGATCAATCTTCCCCCACTGAGTAGAGCTTCATAAGGCAGAACTTCATCTCCATTTTGTTCGTTTTTAGATTCTGAACACCTAGAACTATGCCCATCACATGGCAGGTACTAGATAGATGATGATAGATGATAGACGATAGATAGATGATAGATTAGATAGATAGATGATATAGATAGATGATAGATAGATATAGATAGGTAGATAGATAGATAGATGATAGATAAATAGACAGTGGATATTTTAAAACCTGAGGGTATGTTTGCTCTTGTGTAAGCTGTCTGCATCTATTTAGTACTGTTGGTTATATTCTCATTTTTGATACTCACTCCTTCTCGGCTTCAGAGACATATTCTTCTGAAACACCCAGAGCCTTCTCTGACCATTCCTCGTTAATCTCCTCATGATCCATTCTGCCTGTAGTTATACCCAAATGCTAGTGTTCTCAGGTCCATAATCCTTTGTTTTTCTCAATCCATTACTTAAAGAATGCACTGGGCATGGTGATAGCGCAGCTTCTGTGCATATGCTGCAGTCTCTCATATCTAACTTTCTAGGTCCATCTATCTTCTGAGCTTTACATCAGTTTAAGTTTTTAAATGTTTTTTAATATCTGGTATTTTCTGAGAAATGGATTAACAGTGACAGAAAAATGGACCCTTTTTCTGAAAACTTTGCCTTGAGAAAAACAAATAAGTAAGATAAACCATGGGACGAATGCTTTACTACCATATATAACTAATATGCAGTCTTGAATAATTCCAGATGAATGTTTTAGGAATATGCCAAAAATTGACCATGTATAGAGAAAAATTCACCATTTCCTGAAAGCATGTACCTTTATCTGCTTTTCTTACTTTTGGGTAATATCTACTCAGTTACCCAAGCTAAACACTCCCGGGTCATGTTAAATGCCTCCATCTCGTTTTAATCTTCTAAATTGCTGAATATGGTATTTCTTCTCAATTTTAACTCCCTTTCCTACCATCTTTACTTATGTCCGCCTCACTGTATCTTTTAGAATATTTCTTAACACATTTTTCTTCAAGGTGACCACTTTTTACTCCAATACAAGAGTGTGTGTGTGTGTGTGGGTGGGTGTGTGTGTCTTGAACTTTTCTTATTTATGCTGAAAATAACATATTGTCTATTTTCTCCCATATACCATAAGATCTTGAGATATTCATGGTCAATTTGGCCAAGATGGCTATTTATATTCTAGTATCCATTCTTTCTTTTTCCCACTGTAATAGTATGCCTGATATTTTCCTGGGCACTAGAGACTAAATGTCTCGGCCTTTTGGCAGGTAGACTGGCCATGAGGTATAATCCTTGAAAATGGAGTCTTAGAAGAAGTAATGTGTGCATGATACTTTATCCAGGATATGTCTTTAAAGGGAAGGAACCTGGTCTCTTCCCTCCTTTCTTCATCTAATGTGGAATACATGTGATGGTGGTCCATCTTGGATCATGAAGTGGCCTGAAAAGCTAAACAGAAAATAGAAGGACGAGATGCCCCTGAGATGAAACACATCCAACTACTGTTAATCTTTTAACTCTTACAAGAAAGGGAAATGAACTATCAGATACTTAAGCAATAGTGTTCTGGGGTTCTTCTATTGATTAGCAGTGACCCAAATTCTAGATATATACTCTAAGGCATTTTGAATGTTGGGATTTGCATTGAGCCTGGTATCAGGCTCATCAAATAGGTGACAAATGAACAAATGATGGTACTAAATAAGACTGAACGTGGACTGGCGTGCCTTTCACATAAAGTGAACGTGAACATGGACTGATGTGCCTTTAATATATTATAAGGTGAGCTAAAGTTCCCTAGGAGTCTGTATGCACTACATACAGACTGGTCAATCTGGAAACATTTCAGTGGTTGACAAAATGACTACAGAAATAGCAGTATTCATCCAGATCACACTTCTATTATAAAGTCTTACATGATTAGGCTAGAAAGACCCTTCCAGTTTCTCTATCAACAAATTTATCATATAAAAATTATTTGAGAAAGTAGATTTTAACAGGTAAGGGTTTTTGTAGCAGATAAATATAGGAACATAGACAGGTCACTCTCCAAATCCTAGTTCTGCCCTAGACTGACTATAAAATTTCTAACAAACCATTCAGTCTACACTTATACTGCCTTTACTGAGTTTTTTTTTTTAACTTTCAGGCTTCTTCTCAGGGTCTATAATACAATGAACATAAGGCATTTGTACCAGGCCTTCCTTGTAATATAGATGCATTCATTAACTAGAATATTATTTTGGAAAAATGAATCATTGGAGACCAATAATATCCTATGTTACTTGAGAGTATTGTATCAACAGAAATGCTGCTGCTTGGACTAATGGTGACAGTAAAAAAGGATTATGGGACCTCCAAAATTTGACAAGCCTGAAATGGGATAACAAGGTTACTCATTTCCAAACATGGGCTACCCTTCAAGGAAAGGAAAGAATGACAAGGGCAGAGGCGTGAGTGCAGAAGCAGAGGGAACCACTCTGTGCATAGTGGCTCAAAGGTTCACCACAGGTACAGAGGGTGGCAGTGTCTCTATAGGCACAGAGAGCAAAAAGCCAGCAGGGGACCAGAGGCACATGAAGCCATGTCAGGACAGAGGGTGACAGAGCTGAGAGTGGCAGAAGATTACCCCAAGGCCTTGGAATCTGGTGGACTGTACCCTGCTTCATTTCAAACATTCTTGGGACTGGTGACCCCTTTATTTCTTCCAAATTCTCCCATGTGGGGTGAAAATGTCTTTCTGTGTCTGTCTTACTAATGTATTTTGAAAGCAAATTACTCTTCTTCTAATTTTAACAATCTTCAGATAGAGAAAAATTTTATCTCAGACCTGGTACAGAAGATCTGGATTGTATGTTGATGATATTTGCATAATTTTTATACATAGAGCTAATGCCACATTGGCCTAAGACTTTTAGGGAAGTCAGGATGGGATAATATACTCTTTGTATATTTGTGTATATACTCATTTGGAGCAGATGTGAATTTTGCAGGGCCAAAGGCAGACTATAGTGGACTGAATGGTGCCCCCCAAAATATAGGTCCATATCCTAACCAGCAAGACCTACGAATCCCAAAATGTTACTCTTAGATCTATTTGGAAAAGTGATCTTGGCAGATATAATTGCATCAAGGAACTTAAAATGAAACTACATTGGATTTTCTGGGTAGACGCTGTATTTATGACAAGTTTATTTATAAGAGCAAGGCAGAGGGAGATTTGACAAAGACAGAAGTCAAAAAGGAGAAGAGGAAAAGTCCATGTACAGACAAAGGCAGAGATTAGATGCAGCATCTAACCAAGAAATATCTGGAGTCACCAGAACTCCATGAGGCAAATATTCTCCCCTAAAAACTTCAGAGGGAACACATCCCTGCCATTTATTTTATTTGGGATATTTTGCCTCCATAATTATAATAGAAAAAAATGTGTTGTTTAAAGGGAAATGATTTGTGTAGTGTAATTTGTGTGGCAGCCCTAGGAAACAAATCTAGTGTGTCACCAACAGAATGCTAATGTGCACATGCCTTGAATAGCCACAATTCGAAATGCCTCGGGGATGTTGCATTCCACTGAGAAGCTTTTTGGGTTGGCAGATTACCGTGGCGTCTGGACCTATGACGGCCCCCATGTGTCTAGTGGAAAACAAGGACAAGCAGCTATCAGTGAATCCCGAAGCTGTGCAAATTCTTGAAGCTATTTCTCAGCCGGTGGTGGTGGTGGCCATCGTAGGGCTGTATCGGACAGGAAAATCCTACTTAATGAACTGCCTGTCAGGACAGAATCATGGTGAGTGTTGTTCTGGGGTGAGGGCCATTTCCAATTTTATCTGTTGTTTCTATTAGACCTGTTATATCTCAGGTTCTTATGCCTGCTCGACAGTCACATGAGGAGAAAAGCCAGCTCTCAAGAAACAAACTAATTCTTAACACCAAATTATCTACTGACTAATTGAATCCTTTCTTCCTGTTTTACTTCTGTTAAGGAAAATCTCTCTAACTGGTTGAGAATACTTTTTTTAACTTTACCTAACCAGGCAGTCATGTCTCCTCTCTTTAGAAAAACATTTTCTCAAGCCAGATGTGGTGGCACACACCTGTACTTGGGAGGCTGAGACAGGAGAATCGCAGATTGGAGAACAGCCTCAGCAATATAGGGAGATTCTCAGCAACCTAACAAGACCCTGTTTCAAAACAAAAAAATAGAAAGGGCTGCGGATGTGGCTCAAAGGTAGAATGACCCTGGGTTTAATTCCCAGTATAATACACACACACACACACACACACACACACACACACACACACACCACCTTTCTCTATGAAATATTTTCATCAATATTCAAACGTTCTTTGAATGTTAGCGCTTCTTAAGAATCCTTCCTGAGCTCCACATTCCACTCTGGCTGCGACCCCAGGTTTATCAGTTTTTAATGTAAAGTTATATTATTTTATTTACTTTTTCCACTCCCCACCCCAACCCTGATACATGTTTTGATTTACTTCTCTTGGGCTTTGAACCTCACCATGCTTCAAGCTATTCTTGGTATGATTGCCAACAACCTCTTTTTATTAGACCCAGAAGATGCTCTTTCGTCTCTACTTTGAGCCCTTTCTTGGCATCATTCTCATCATTGACTTCTTCCTGCTTCTTGAAATAGTACACAAAGTAGGACATCCTTGATGAAATGGGGGAAGCACCAAAGTTTCGTTTCCCAGGCTACTTTATAATCTTAAAAGTCTGACTTGTAGTTCCTGCTGTCAGTGTACTTTGTTGTTAGTGTACATTGTTTCTCTTTTCCCTTGCAGGCTTCCCCCTGGGCTCCACAGTGAAGTCGGAAACCAAGGGCATCTGGATGTGGTGTGTGCCCCACCCCTGCAAGCCAAACCACACCCTGGTCCTTCTGGACACTGAGGGCCTGGGCGACGTGGAAAAGGTAAATAAAAGAGTGGCACTTAGATAAATTTCGCTCTTGATTTCTTCTTATATCTGATTGATCATTTGTAATTTAACTTATGGGATCTATTCCTGAAACAAAGAAATCAAACAATAGAGAATGAGGTGAACTTTGGTGTTTTCAACTTCATTTCTAGGTAAAAATCAAACATTGTAGTGCATTATGTAAAAATCTTTATTCCTTCGTACGAAGACGAATGACTTAATTCCCTTTAATTAATAACTTTTGAGACACTCAGTTCCAGGCCTCTAGACTTAGTTCTATAGGCACCAGTGAACAGAGTAAAGGCCTGCCTTCAAAGAGCCTACTGTGCAGTACAGGAGGCCACATATGCCCTGTCAGATGGAATGCAGCATTATTCACGTTCCGATGTTTAAGACAAGGTGAGCTCCCTTGAGAGTAGACCCAGGGATAGAGATTAGCATGCAGGGTATTTATTGGAATGAGTTCTTGGGGTAATATCCGTGGGATGAAAGGGAAAGAAGCAGTTGAGCAGAGGGAAATGTGAAGTCCCAGGCCTCTGCCAGTTCTGTGGGGAGCTCTATGTCTAGAATGATCCTTTGAAAATACCTTGAATTGAAATAATGATCTATCACTGGAAGGCTTCCCTGGAAACCTTTCTCATTAAAAGCTGACACCTGAAGCTGTCATCCGTCATCACTTCCCAGAGCTGGGATGATAAATGCTTTCCTAAAGTGGGCTCAGGTCACACAGCACAGCTTCCACTACAAACTTTTAAGTATAAGGATCCCTTGGCAGCAAAGAGGAGAGGCATCGGCCTATCCCACAAGATGAGGAAAGGCTTCCAATTCACCTTCTGAGCTAGCAGGTGAACTGTGCATTTGAAGGTTGGAATTAAGGGAGTGGGGTTTACATTTCCTGGCGTGAAGACTTTGAGACACCTGACCTTGCTGGTTCTATAAAAGCATGTGTTTGCCATACAACAAACATTTTAAGATGGAGTTTTAGATATTTTAGTTTTATAATAAGAGTTTAAATAAATTATATTCTTTCTTTTCTTTTTTGCCTTTCTTTGAGACTTATTTAAAAATAGTATCTGATTTCAATAGGTAGTTAATTCTGCCCAAAGAAGAGTTTGGTATTCCAGTTTCTTTAAAAACTATGTATCAAACAGAATTATAATTTTAATATTTAAGGAATTTATTGTTTATCACAATTTCTACTATTTGTTATCCTCGTCAGTTACTTTTTAAAAATTATGGTGTGGGAAAATAATGAATATTTTCATGCCCAAACTCCCATATAAAGTCTTACAGACATAGATTCTAGTTTTGCATTTACTTAAGCACTCAGTGCTAAATTTTACACACCGTTTACAGAAGAAATAATTTGGGGGTTATGCTACAAATTAAACAATACTATAATTTATACAAGCAAATTAGCCTGGCCTTTAAGGCTCTATATCATTCTGCTCCAGAGCTCACTATCTAGACTTCTAACCTCTGCTCCAGCAAGCAAAATTACCTTATGTTTATTGCAAAGAACTCTAGAAGTATAACATCTCTGATGGTGCTTCTGCTAGTCTTTCTACTAGCATAATAACATCAGTCCTTCAATTCTATTTTCTATCAACTCCTTAACACCTCCCTCAAGGCTATCAGAAAATAGTTATAACATAATTTTCTCCAACTTTCATAGCTTATGTTCTTCCATAAGAGATTTATTTTTACTTTAATATGACTACGATTCACACTACTTACATGCAATACTAACATGTAAGCTCTTTCCAGATAGTGTCAGATTTGTTGAATTCATTGTACACATTTATCATTACTTTGAAATAGTCATCTTTGGAGTAATAAAAACAGTGTGAAACATGTAGTTGGTGCATATAACTGATTGTTGATTCTATTTGGATATAATTTGAGTCCTCAGTTGTGCCAAGCATAGTATATTTATAAAACTCATGATCAACAAAAATATGTTGGATGAATAAGTGCTAGCACATAAAACTGAGCATCTAATTGTATACTAGATACTGTGTTAGTTTTTCTTTATATACTGTTACTTTATCTTGTATGAAAAATACACTGTAAGGAAAGTATGATTAGCACTATTTTATTGATGAGGAAATGAGATCATAAGAAATGTCAATGGAATTGTCAAAGCCAATACATGCATCCATGCTTATCTTCCAACCTTATTTCTTTGGAAAGCCAGTATGTTGAAATAATAAATGAAAGTTTGACAGAATAAATGTCTGAGTGAGTTTAAAAAGAGTAAACTCAAAGCCCCTTGCTCTTTTGTGCTTTGTAGGGTGATCCTAAGAATGACTCATGGATCTTTACCCTGGCCATTCTTCTGAGCAGCACTTTCATCTACAACAGCATGAGCACCATCAATAACGATGCCTTGGAGAAGCTTCGGTATCCTTCTAAGAGCCAAATTGCTATGTTTCATTGAGGAATTAATGAGAATGAAGACCATGTCAGACTTTATTTCCCATGACTGAATTGCCATTGGTTAAGCAGATGAGAGAGAGAGCAAAAGAAAGTGTTTATAGTGATGTTTTAATAAGGGAAACATGGGAATTGTGGTTGGCAGCTCCTTTTCCTTAGCAGAGTCCTAGTTATGTGACAGAGCTCACAGAACTCATCAGAGCAAAGTCCTCCCCAAGATCTGATGGAATAGAAGATTCCACAGACTTTGTGAGTTTCTTTCCAGACTTTATCTGGACTGTTCGGGATTTCACTCTGGAGCTGAAGTTAGATGGTCGCACCATCACAGAAGATGAGTACCTGGAAAATGCCCTGAAGTTCATTCCAGGTATCAAAAAGTGATCTAGGTAGAGCATTGTCAAGAAAGGGGTAGGATCCACTAAATACTGTCCATCATGTCTGTGGTAACATTTGTATTTGAGGCTAGATTGAGGTTAATAGAAATGATGACTAGGAGACAAGTCAAAAGGTTAAGCATCTGGAGCCTAAGCTCACTCAAGAAGAGTAGAGCCTAAAATAGAGCAAATGCATGCAAACTCAATTTGTACTTTACAAAATTTGTACCTTAACTCTAGATTACAATGGGTGCTAAAAACATCTACAGACTAAGCACATGTTTTTACCGTCTTGACCCCTGCTTATCTTTGCTGAGAAAAACAACTTGATACTTTTTTTAGAGATGAAATCTCAATGTAAAGCATATCCATTGAAAAAATATATTTTACACATTAGGTTTTATTCTTCCCAAATTGAGATACAACTTTCTAATTCCTGTATGGTTATACTTCCTACAAAATGTGTTTATGTTCTAAATAAATTTTAAGAAACATCTATCTTTTCAATCTATACCCTTTCAATATTTCTGATAATTATCAGAACTTTTTACTTTCTATCTCATGGCTTCCTCCTCATTTCAACATATTTAGTCTTATTAGAACTTCAAGATAATAAATGATTTTAATGAGTTATATCTACATGCATCTGTAACTGATGAAACCTTAAGAGAAATACTAATTTTCATTTACTCCTTCTTTCATTCTTTTCCATTCATGTTTTGACAAACATTTGGTAAGCAATTGACTCAGCACAAGTGACACCATGAATTTTAATATAGCCCTTGGCTTCAGAGTTTATGGAGTAGTGGTGATAGTGGTGACATCTTCAAATTACATTTTTGTCAATCTTCAGAAGCTTTTACTACAAAATAATGAACATTGTTCAAGTTCTTTTTATTATCAAAATAGTTTTCCTTAAATGATAAACTTGTCATGCAAACTCTTCCTAATTTTGTCCCCTTATCCTTGTTGGTGGCTCTTCTTTTTGGTCCCACAAGTCAATTTCTACATGAGATGGAGAAGATCAGAAATTTATATCTTTCATTCATTGAGACATGCATTCAATAAACATCTAATAAACAACTACTCAATTCTCACCATTATGTTCATGTCTAAGAATACCATCCATAGGATTTTTTTTAATTAGGACAAGATTTATTCCCAAATATTTCTTCCTAGTTATGTCATTGATATAAGTCTGACTTGAAAATAAGATAGTGAATGTCTATGTTAAAAGAGTCTTATAATCATAGAAGACAGAAAAGATACAAAACTCTCTGGTCATAAAAATCCTTACCTCACTTGCCCCTGAGATGTGCCCAGTGTAACCTCTGCTTTTCATCTTCCTCAGAGAACAGTCCCCAAGTCCATCATGTATCCAATCAGTCCAGAGAGTGCATCAAGTATTTCTTTCCCAGACGGAAGTGTTTTGTCTTTGACCGGCCAGTAAATGACACAAGACTCTTATCCTGTATTGAATTTGTATCAGAAAACCAACTGAATCCTGAATTCCAGAAGAAATCAAGGAATTTCTGTTCTCACATCTTCGCCCATGCAAATACTAAGAAATTCAGAGAGGGAATTGTGGTCACCGGGAACTGTGAGTCTTTTTTCCCAAAGTACATCTCTCTGTAGATCAGCGTGGGTGATGAAGTTGTGATTCTTTGTGGGTTTGTCAATAATCTTGTTTGCATCTACATAGAAATGTGGAGAAGCATATGTTTATGTCACACATAGAGATGCACACCTCTTAAATAAATTTATCTTATGTGGGGGTTCTATGAGGCCTACTTTGTCTCATGAAATTAATACACTAACGATATAACCACAAATTGATATGAAAGAGAAATCTGCACACTGAACATTTATATAAAATAAATGCTTTTCAGTGAGAATATACTATGTATTTTATGAATTTACACTAGTCATAAAATAAACAGCAGGCCATGAGTCCCATGCAAGTTCATAGTGCATTTCAGAAACAATATTAAATATAATCTTGCTGGGTGTGTTGGCGCATGCCCATAATCCCAGCACTTGGGAGGCTGAGACAGGAGGATCACAGGTTTGAGGCCAGTCTCAGCAACTTAGCAAGACCCTGTTTCAAAATAAGAAGGGCTAGGAGTGAAGCTGGAAGGTACAATGCCCCTCAATTCAATCCCCAGTACTTGTATGTATGTATGTACTTTGTTTATTTGCGTGTTTTGTTTTCTCTGTATAAGGCTAGCTTCATGAACATGTGCCCTATACAGTACCATAGTATCTGGAGCTATGCTTGGTTTAAGGTTTTGCTTCACTGTCTTGAAATTTTTTACTTTTTCAAAATAAAGGCTCCTACATTTTAATTTGCAAATGAGATTCAAATTATGTACTTTACTCTGCCTATCTACAAAAGGTTTTTTCTTTTTACTATAAAGTGTGTATAACCTGATGAACTGGAGAACAATAAAAGAAAGTGAATAGGAAAAGCAGTTATTACATGGGGGTGGACTCAGACACTGAGGAGGAGAATGAGGACAAGGAGCACGATAAAGAGGACTTAAACTGGTCAATAAAGTGTGACTTTTTTGAATGTAGAATTCCTAAACCTTATGAAATATTTCCCCCTTAAATATCATGTATCATCAGACCTGGGGACCCTGGTGCAGACCTATGTGAATGCCATCAACAGTGGGGCGGTGCCTTGTCTAGAGAATGCAGTGACCACTCTGGCCCAGCGTGAGAACTCAGCGGCTGTGCAGAAGGCAGCCAAGCACTACAGTGAGCAGATGGCCCAGCGGGTGAGGCTCCCCACAGACACGCTCCAGGAGCTGCTGGACGTGCACGCAGCCTGCGAGAGGGAGGCCCTTGCCGTCTTCATGGAGCACTCCTTCAAGGATGAAAACCGGGAGTTCCAGAAGAAGCTGGTGGTAATGCACCTTAACACTTATCCTTCCTGATTTCTGCCTTTCTGGAATGAAGTTTAGACCACCTTTTTCATCTCAGGCGCATCCTTCTTATCATGGAAAGAGCCAGGGTTTTTGTGGGTACAGTGCACCCTTTTCTCTAAAAGATGACACTTAAATTTCTGTTGCTACAAATAGCCTAGAACAACATGCATTTCTTAGCTCCCAGTCAGATCTCTGCAGAGGTGTCTGGGTGCTCTGCTCAGTGCACCTCACACTGAAAACAAGGTGACTTAGTTATCATCTAGAAGATCTGGAGAAGTCCTTCCATCGACAAAGCAGCAATGTTGCAACCTATCCTCCCCTTGATCTCATCTCTCTGATTTCCCCTTCTGCCATCAACTAGAAAAAAGTGGTTTTCAATCATCCTGTGATTAGGTACTCTGCATTTCTTAAAGTCAACCTGTGCTGTATAACATGACAGAATGGTGGGCTTAATGTCCATCATCATCACAGGCCCAGGGACTATGCAGCCTGTGGACAACAGGGAGAGAACTCTCAAGGGACATCTTAATTCTGCTGATCAGCAGCACCTTCACTAGAATTGATCTTTCAGTCTATCTGGACTGACCCAAAGGAAATCAAAGTCTCTTAATTCTTATTGTGGAAATCCAGCTGGAATGTAATTTACAAGTAAAAACAAAATATCTGTTCCTGTATCCTTACACATTCAAACTCTTACTGAAAGAAGTCTGAAGGATTCAAAACTGTTCAGAATACACTTAACTCACTCCTGGGGAGTGCATTTGCCACATAGGTATTGTCATCCATAGCAACCCACATTCTCTGAGAAAATTTTACTTCCAGACAGAACTTAGCTTTTTCTGGTCACCGTTAGGGTTTAGGTCTCTGTTAATCAACTGATCCCAGAATAAGCCATAAAGTTTACGCCTCTGATTCCATCATTTTACATATATCGAGCCTGAGCCCAGGGGAGTTAAGGGACTTTGCAGAGTCACACAGAATCCACCAAACCTGGGATTACAGCAAGCCTCCTGGCTTGTTCCATGCCGCAGTCCACAGTGAGGCCATCGGACTGCTTCTCCCAAAAGGATCCCAGTTTTACCTTCCTTCTAATAGCTTCCCTGTACTGTACTTCTTTACATTCCCTGTCAGGAATCCATAGAGAAAAAGAAGGAAGAATTCATGCTGCAGAATGAAGAGGCATCTGTCAAGTACTGCCAGGCTCAGATGGAGCAGCTTTCAGAGCCCCTGATGGAAAGCCTGTCAAGAGGAGCTTTCTCTGTGTCAGGAGGGCACAGGCTCTATTTGGAAGCAAAGAAGAAGGTTGAACATGGCTACGAGCTAGTGCCCAGGAAAGGGGTGAAGGTGAGGAGCAGGGGAGAGGGGGGATGGCCAGCACAGTGAAGTCACAGGGTCTTTGTTGCTCCTCCTGAAAATCATTGTGAAGCAAAAGCAGAGCATGGGGATATCTCAGCGTCTCTAGTTTTTATATCTACAACTAGTTTTATAATGTTAAATTAACCATAAATATTTCTCTCCACCTGAAGGATTTAGAAAAAGGAATCCAAGTGAAAGAGGGCATTTCTTTTATTTATCAAACAATGTGATGATTTTGTGGAGTATAATAGATATATTATTAAAGAAACAAATTTTGTTCTCAAAAAGCTTATGATCTTAGTAGAGGCAGACATATAAATAGACCACTGGGTGTTTGTGATAATAGTTATTGTACTGGTTGTGCTCTAAGAGTAGTGGTTATGGTAATGGTGATAGCTAACATACTGAGTACTCGTTTCCTACACTAGGTATAGTGTTAGGGATTGTGGTTGGATTATAAATTTAATCCTTGGAATAATAAAAATTAGGTACTAACAGTTTCCCCGTTATACAGCTGAGGACTGTGATGCACAGAGAAGCTAAAATAGAGCTTAAAGTCACATAGCCAGCAAGTGATAGAGCTGGTGAGATAACTATGTACTTGGCAGCCATTTACACCTCAGAAGGTAGATAAGGAAAGCTTTTGGAAGAAGTGGAAGCTACAAATTGAAGTATTGATAAATGATATCCTAGTTAAGAAAAAGTAGAACCACATCTAGGCACAAGAAAAGGGTGTGTAAATATCACAAACAATGGGGAATGTGTGTTTTCAGAACTTCACAAACATATGGTTGGCTGTGACCAGGGTGTTGGGGACTGGTGGGCAGCATCAAAAAGAAGAGGATGGAGAGCTAGGAAGGAGGGTGCTCCACAGGATTTTCACATCTCACCAAAGACCGTGGACTTTTTGTTATGGAATTAACAATACCCTGTGGGATCTCAAGAAGGACTTAAAATTTATGAAGTCATATTTTATTGAACAATAATTCTCCCACAGGAAGACTAGATCCTTTGCTGCCTAATAAATATTTGCTCCTTCTCACTTCCCCCAGGCAACTGAGGTCCTGCAGAGCTTCCTGCAGTCACAGGCTGCTATAGAGGAAATCATCTTACAGTCAGACAAAGCCCTCACGGGTGCAGAGAAGGCCACAGCAGGTACAACGGAGGGCTCAGTTCTCAGAGGGTGGGCAGGTTCCTGCAAAGCACTCTGACTGATCATACAGGAAGATTTTCCTGAAACAAAGAGTTACTTCCTACTACAGATCTCAAGCTCTTAGATTGGAAAACAGTAAGAGGAGTAGGGGTTGCACATCTAGCAGATCAGTTTCCCATCACATTCAGAAACATTCTTGCTGGCATGGGTAATGGGAGACATCAGAGATTCCCCTCTTGCCTCTTTTAGAATCTGTTTGGTCTCTGAGCTCATAAGGGTAGAGCTCAGAGGTGACCATTGTTTTTTCCTCTCTAAAACTTTTTTGGAACAGCTGAGCTGGCCATGAAGGAGGCTGTTGAGAAGAAACAGGAGCTGCTAAGACAGCAACATGAAGAGCAAGAGCAATTGATGAAGGCTCGAGAGAGAAGCCTCCTGGAAAATATCAAACAACTGAAGGAAAAGATGGAGAGGGAAAGGGAAAACATTCTGAGAGAGCAGGAAAGGATACTGACACACAGGCTGAAGGTGAGTCTCTGGGGGCCTGGCAGTGCCTGATGTACAATGCCCTGTTCCTCAGGAAGGGAAGGACCAAAATGTTAAGCAAATTCATGATATCAAGGGGAAATCCAAAAGGTGTGTGGTTTATGAAGATTGCAAATCAATTTAGATACTACTAAAGCCCTTAAGTCTAAAGATACAGCACCTTCAGTAGCGTTACAAGTGTAAAAATAAGATTCTATAGGCTGCTGGGTTGCTGTCTGTATGATTGTAGAATGGTCTTGTTTTGCCCCAACTGAATAATGCCTTAGTCCACTGGTCCTATGAGTTCTTGGTACAACCATCAAAGAAATCTGAAGTAGATCTCTCCTTTCTTGAAATCATCAGATTAGTCTTTATATGATATTCTGATAATTCTCAAACTTGCTGTGTTTATTTATAGATCTGCCTGATTCATCCTTTCAATTTGAGTAAAATACATTCTGTCTCCCATCTTGGAGCCTCCTAAGCATTAATCTGCAGGGGGTCAGCAATCTGCATTACTTGTTAGATGGTATGGTCAGGCAACCACAATGAAACTGAGAGCTAATTAGAATTAAACCCACATTCCCTTGCAAAGGACATTCTTTGGGCTGGATTAGGCCTGTCCTAGCCCCAACTCCTCTCTTTCCTGTTGAGAACTGTAAAAAGATATAAGTCATGGATATTCTCACTATTCAGGTCCAAAAGTGTGGAAGTTTTAGACAAAATCATCAAAGAGCACTATTAAGTGGTAGAAACAAACATATTGGCTATGCTGCTGATATTGTTAAATACAAAATCCAGATAAGCAGAGATTTTCAAAAGGGGACTCTCTTTTTCACAGGTCCAAGAAGAATTACTTACTCAAGACTATAAGGAGAAATATGAGAAGTTAAATAAAGAGGTAAACCTAAGAAGAAAAGAGATTGAAATAACTAAAGACAAAAGATCCTTAGCGCTTTCTCGGATCCTTAATAGTGCTGGAGATATGTTCATTACAGTACTACCTGGTGTTTCTAAGATCTGGGGTGTAGGGATGAAAATACTTAGCTTACACATTCAACAGACACAGAATTCCTGTTAAAAATACTATAAAAGACATCTTTTGTTTTAATAGCATAATACTGTGGCTCATTTTTGTAGTGTGTGAGTCATGGTCAATTCATTCAAGAGCATTTTAAAAAGAAAAGGTGATAACAAAAGAATTTCAGAGCCTGACATTTCCATCCCCCCACAAAGCTAGGCTTTGATTCAATTAATTGAAATTATTCAAAGGAAATAAGTAAAGCAAAAAGACAAAGGGCAAGAGGGAGGAAACATTTTAATTTCTATTTTAGTTGTGGAGATATGATGAGCTCTTATGAGAAGAGACCAAGAAGCATATTTTTAAATAAACAGTAATATGAGAAAAATATTTACGTGTGCTGATAATAAATTATTCATAGAATAAAACTAAGTGGTTCTTGTTTCACTTCTATTCTGGACGAGGAAGAAGAGTTTTGCCAACACAGTAAACCAAGGGTTTGGTGAAATTGACAGTCTCTTCTATTTGTTAGTGAGGGTATGAACTTTTAGAATTATACATCAAAAATTAAAATGCACATACCTCTGATCTAGCAATTCCACATTTAGGAATTCCTCATATAGGTTACTTATGAAATAATAAAATAAAATTTGTAATGGTATATTTGTGGCAGGATCAATAAAATGCCAAAATACTTGTATCCATCAGCTTTCTTGCAACCATAATCTAAATATTTGACCACATAACTCAAAGGAAGGAAGATTTATTTTCTTACTGTTTCGGGCTCAGTCCATGTGAGGCTGGGAGCTGCAGATCTCAGGGCATGGCGGCGGGAGGCAGAGGGAGACCACATGGGCTGTGCTCTTTACATCATGGAGGCCAGAAGCAAGAGAGAGAGCAGGGGAAGGAAAAACCATTTATATAATCCCCAAGGCTGCACCCCCAGGGACGAACCTCCTCCAGCCATACCCCACTGGCCTACCAGGCACCATCCAGGTAAACCCATTACAATGGATTTATCCACTTCCGGGATTGCAACCCTCATGACTCAATTACATAAGCTAAAAACATTAATATATGAGCTCTTTAGGGGACATATTATATCTAACTGTAACAATATTGGAAGTATCTCTAAAGCCTTTCTGTTAGGTACAAATAGTGTAAATTAGGGAACATATGTATAAAGGGATATCCCCACAGTCACTAAAACCAAAGGGAAAGCACTATTTGTACTAATATGAGAAAGTCCCCCAGATTCATTATGAGTGAAAAAATGATAAGCAAAGTACATATATTTGTTGCCACTGAATTTAGAAAATAGTGACTATGTGAATACATTATTATGTATGTCTGAAAAAATACAAAATAAATTAGCATCCACGGTCACAACAGGAATGGATATGATTGGCTGAGGTAAGATAGGAGAGACTAACTCACTTTAAGTTGTCTATTTTTCTGTGAATTTTATTCTTTGCATGAATGTATGGTTTATTCAAATATAATTAAATAAAATCACTAACATTAAAAATGCAATAAGAATTCATGGAATGAGAACATTCTCGAACCATGAGAGGATGGAAGTGTTTACTACTAGAAAGTGCATAAGTCAGCTCAACAGGAAGAGTCTACATATTCCAGCAGGAAAGAAAGGACACGGCATGCATGCTCATTTTGTTTTCATTAGAGCCTTTCAATAAGACCTTGAAATTCCAGCCCCTAATATGTTTTAAACATAAAGTCACCTGTGATATTAACTGGTCTTTAAATTCCTGCCCCACATTTATAGATATTAAATTAGAGGAAATATTTTCTTCTGGGTCACTTTGATATTTTAGGAATTCTTTTCAGATGGCTAATGCTTAAGGCTTGTAGCAAGAACGAGCTCCATGTAACTCCATAAGTTGGGCGTTTTCTCTTTGACTGTGGGCCCTTGCACACATAGACTTCTTTAAAATGCCCAGCTCCAGCCGGGCGTGGTGGTGCACGCTTGTAATCCCAGTACTTTGGGAGGCGGAGACCGGAGGATCCGAGTTCGCGGCCAGACTCATCGCGCATGCGCTGGCGCGCGTGATTTATCTCTCCTCTCTCCTCTCTCTCTCTCTCTCTCTCTCTCTCTCTCTCTCTCT
>PVJS01024470.1:0-28664 GCA_004027185.1 Glis glis
CAAACACATACGTTGGAGAAAGGACAGTCTTTTCAACAAATGGTGCTGGGAAAACTGATTATCTGCCTGTAGTAAAATGGGACTAAATCCTTACCTCTCACCCTCACAGGAGTCAACTCGAGATGGATCAAAGACCTGGAAGTTATACCAGAGTCTGTGAAATTATTAGAAGAAGGCATAGGTTCAACACTCCAACATACAGGCACAGGTAGAAACTTCCTCAACAAGACCTCCAAAGCACAGGAAATTAAAACAAGAATTAATAAGTGGGATAGCATTAAACTACAAAGCTTCTGCTCATCAAAGGAAACCATCAAGAACCTAAAGAGAAAGCCTACAGAATGGGAGAAGATATTTTATTTTGAAACAGGGTTTCACTAAGTTTCAGAGGGCCTCACGAGGTTGCTAAGGCTGGCCACGAACCTGCAATCCTCCTGTCTCAGTCTCGTTGGTACTGGGATTACAAGTGTGTGCCACCATGCCCGGCGAAGACCCTGTTTTGAAATGAAAAATAAAACAGGGCTGGGGGTGTAGCTCAGAGGTAGAATGCCCCTAGGTTCAATCTCCAGCAACACACACACACACACACACACACACACACACACACACACACACACCACACACACACACGCAGAATGTATGTAGTATATATACACAATGGAATATATTCAGCCTTAAAAAAATGGAAATTCTGTCATTTGCAACAACATGAGTGAACCTAGAAGACATTATATTAAGTGAAATAAGCCAGGCACTAAGAGAAAGTTACCACATAATTTTACTTAAATGTAGAATCTTAACCAGGCGTGGTGATGCCTGCCTATAATCCCAGTAATTGGGAGGCTAAAACATGAGGATCACAGGTTTGAGGCCAGCCTCAGCAACTTAGTGAGACCCTGTTTCCAAATAAATAAAATACGGCTGGGGTGTAGCTCAGAAGTAGAATGCCCCTGGGTTCAATTCCCAGTACCTCTTCCCTCAAAAAGTAATAAATGTAGAATCCTAAGTCATGGTAGTAGAGTAGAATGGTGCTATCAGAGGCTTTCAGAAGTGGGGGAAGTAGACAGGAAAAGGGGAGCAGCTGGTCAGCGGGTACAAAGTTACACCTAAAGAGGAGGAAAAAGTTCTGGTCATCCATAGCACAGTAAAGTGACTATAGTTAATAATGTACATTTCAAGCCGGGTGTAGTGGCACACACTTGTAATCCCAGTACTTGGGAGGCTGAGACCAGAGGATTCGGGTTTGCGGCCAGCCTCAGCTACTTAGTGAGGCCCTCTGCAACTTAATGAGACCCTGTTTCAAAGTAAAGAATAAAAAAAATAGGAGCCGGGTGTGGTGGCGCAAGCTTGTAATCCCAGTACTTTGGGAGGCGGAGACCGGAGGATCCGGGTTCACGGCCAGCCTCATCTCTTTCTCTCTCTCTCTCTCTCTCTCTCTCTCTCTCTCTCGATGGGCCTGATTTCATCATTCCACAATATATACCTGTATCAAAACATCACATTGTGCCTTAGAAATGCATACAATTATTATTTGTCAATTAAAATGAAAGTGTAGCCGGGCGTGGTGGCACACCCTTGTAATCCAGTACTTGGGAGGCTGAGACTGGAGGATCCGGGTTTGTGACCAGGTTCAGCTACTTAGTTGCAGCCCTCTGCAACTTAGTGAGACCCTGCTTCAAAATAAAGAATAAAAAATAGGGCTGGGGGTGGCGCTCAGAGGTAGAATGCCCCTGGGTTCAATCCCCGGTACTGCCAAAAAAAAAAAAGAAAGTGTAAAGATAAAAGGGGATATGCAGTTTTAAGTTGTAATAAACAAGCTCATGAAAAGATGCTCAGTATCACTGGTCATCAGGGAAATGTCAATCAAAACCACAATGGACCCGAGTCAGCAAAGAGAGGCAGACCCAGTGTCTCGCCTCTGCTGAGCCAGCGCCCCCGCTCAGGCTCACACTGGGCTCCAGATGGCAGCAGTGGCAGCAGTGGCAGCAGTGGGGACTCTCCCAGGATCAACGTGGACATGTTCTCCGTGGAAGAGCAGGTACGGAGGGTGGGGGCAGCAGCCCTGCCAGCAAGACCTTCGGGAAGGGCAGGACAAGGACGTTGAGGATGACTGGGATAACAAGCTGTCCAAGGAGGAAAGAAAAAAAAGAGGAAGCAGAAGTAAAACCAGAAGTAAAAATTGCAAAAATGAGAAAGAAAAAAACCAACAGAGAAGATAATATAGAAAGAACAGAAACCGAAGAAAAGGCAAGGGGAAATTTAAAACAGATTGAAGAGCCAGAAGAACTCAGCGTGCCAGCACCTACCAGAAACACAACTGACAGATGAAGCGTGACCAAACAAATTATAGTCAGATTTCACATTAGCAAAAAAAGTTGTTGGTAGAATAGGTAAGACCACCACAAAAGATGATCTGGGCCGGGCGTGGTGGCGCACGCTTGTAATCTCAGTACTTTGGGAGGCGGAGACCAGAGGATCTGGGTTCGCGGCCAATCTCAGTTCTCTCACTCTCTCTCTTCCTGTCTCTCTCTCTCTCTCTCTCTCTCTCTCTCTCTCTCTCTACCTAGTGAGGCCCTCCACAACTTCGTGAGACCTGGTTTCAAAATAAAGTATAAAAAAATAGGGCCAGGGGTGTAGTGTGGAGGTCGAACGCCCCTGGGTTCAATCCCCGGTACCACAAAAAAAAAAAAAAAAAAAGATGATCTGGCAGAATCTGGTGGTTATGTTACAAAACTATGAAGACTTCATATGACATTTTATCTTCAACACACCATACACACACACAGATCTCCTCATGTCCATTAGGATAGTTATAAAAAGAAGGTGCTGGCAAGGACACAGAGAGATTAGAACCCTCATATACTGTGGTTATGTATGTAAAATGGCACCGCCACTTGGGAAAACATTTTGGCGGTTCCGTAAAAAGTTAAACAGAGTTCCCACTGGACCCTCCATAGGCATATAGCTAAAATAGTTGAGAACATATGTTCACACAAAACTTGTAGCCAAATATTCACAGCAATATTATTCATAATAGCTAGGAGGAGGAAATAACCCAAATGTCTACCAACCGATGAATAAATAAACAAAATGTGGAATACAATGGAATGCAATTTGGCTTTTTTTTTTTTTTTGGTACTGGGGATTGAACCAGGGGCATTCTATCTCTGAGCTATATTCCCAGCCCTATTTTTTTAAACAGGGTCTTTCTGAGTTGCTGTGGGCCTCACTAAGTTGCTGAGGTTGGCCTTGAACCTGTGATCCTCCTGTCTCAGCCTCTCAAGTACTAGGATTACATGAGTGTGCCACCATGCCTGGCTGGGATTTCTTTTTGAAACAATAAAATTATCCCAGAATTGATCATGATAGTGACTGCACAACTTTGTAACTATACCAAAAGCCATTAAATTGTATACCCCAAATGAATTAATTATATAGTGTGTGAATTATATCTCAAGCTGTTATTTAAAATACCAAAAATAAGCTGGGCATGGTGGCACGCGCTGATAATCCCAGTACTTGGGAGGCGGAGACAGGAGGATTGCAGGGTGGAAGCCAGCCTTGGCAACTTAGTGAGGCCCTCCGCAACTTAGTGAGACCCTGTTTCCAAATAAAAAACAAATTCAGGTTGGGGGTTTAACTTCGTGGTAGAATGCCTCTGGGTTCAATTCCCAGTACCAAAAAGAAAAAAAAAAAACTTAGTACATTTTTAATGGTTACAAAATTCCTCTACTTTTTTGTATCCAGAGAAAAGACTGATAATAAAGGGCCATCTCACCCTAACATATCCAAAATAAGAGTTGCCTCTACCCTTCCTCAGTGCTTCTTTTATTTTATAAAACCATAAGTTTCATAAACCTTTAGTCTCATTTTCTTTGAGACCTTCTTCATTAATGAACACTCTCCTTACTGCATGAGCCTGGATAAAATGATCTCCTTCAATATCAGGTGCATTTTGTCTTTGATGTATTTAGACATAGGATGCTCTTTGCAAAGATGGGTTAGATTCTGAAAACTCAAGAATGAATGGACAGGCATGGTGGTGCACCCCCTAATCCCAGTACTTAGGAGGCTGAGATAGGAGGATCACAGGCTCAAGGCCAGTCTCAGCAACTTAAGTGAGACCCTCAGTGATGTAGCAAGATCCTGCTTCAAAATAAAAATTTAAAAAGGGCTGGGGGTGTAGCTCAGCGGAAGAATGTCCCTGGGTGCAATCCCAGTACAAATAAATGAATGAATGAATGAATGAATGAATGAATGAATGAAAAAGAAAAAGAATTCATGAAGTGTTTGTATTCTTACTTGCATTCATAGGTCTGAACAAGCTGGTGTTGTGTGTGCGTTCCGGTGTGTATGGAGCACACCACAGCTTGCTCCGGGGCAGTTTATCTGCTCTGTGAGTCAGGATATGTCGTTGTGCCTCACCTAGTACCTGGTCCGTGGTAGGCGCTCAATAAAACTTTGTTGAATGAACAAAAAAAAATCAATACTTCCTTGGCAGCAGAGCAAAAACACTACAACTTCTTTGTTGGTTACAGTTTGATAAAAAATCTATTTAAAAAATAGAAGTAGACATGCCCTGGACCTCACCATTCCACTTCTGGGAATTAATTCTACAAATGACTTGCTCACGCGCAGAGGGCCACTCGTGGGGTCGGTCTCTGCGATACCGTTTGCATTCACAAGAGCAGAAGTCGCCTGAGTCCGACAGGAGGAACCGGCTTAGCTCAGCTATGAAACATACATACAAGGGAATAAGGCACAGATGTGAAAAAGAAAGCACGAGAACATTCTTAGGCTCCAGAACGTCCCTGGGACCAGTTCACTCGTTCCAGCCGCAGCGGCTGCGTGGGTTCTCTTGCCACCGACCGCCCTGCTCCACGCGGCCGCTCCCTCTGCTGCAGCTCGGCTCCGGTGTCTGCACCGCGCGGCCCTTCGCTTCAGGCCTCTGCGCATCTCTCACTCACTGCTGCCAGGGAAGAAAAATAATTTTTTCTTCAATTCTCATAGGTTCTTAGCTGGAGCAGACTTCTGTAACTAAAGAGAGATTAACAAGAGAAAAACAAACAGAAGTTTATTAACTTGTACATTCATAGATAAATGGGAGACACCAGAGAGTGAGTAGTTCTCAGAGAGGCAGCTTTGGATCGCAGCTTTTATAGCGTCTTCAACAAAGAACAGTACATTTTTAGAGAAGTAACAAGACAAAGGAAAAGGATTTTGAGTCTCTAGGGGCAGCAGCTTGTAGGAAGGCAAATAAATGCAGCTAAAGGCTGGTTAGTAAAGCGTGTTGGTGTAGACTCCTTTGCTACCACCGCCAGCTCCATAAGGCTCTTTTGTCTTTTGTTCTCTCTGGTAGAAAGGGGGTGGTGCACACCTGTAATTCTAGTACTTGGGAGGCAGTACAAGAGGACTGCAGGTTTGAGGCCAGCCTCTGCAACTTAGCAAGACCATGTTTCAAAATAAAAAATAAAAAAGGCTGGGGCTGTAGCTTGGAGGTAGAATGCCCCTGGGTTCAATCCCCTGTACCAAGAGAGAGAAAAAAACGATTAAAAAAAAAAAAAGGAGAAAGAGGGTGGGCAGCAGAATGTCTTTTGTTGGTATGTCCTGCTTTTATTTATTTATTTATTTATTTTTATTTTTTTGCGGTACCGGGGATTGAACACAGGGGCATTCTACCTCCGCGCTACGCCCCTGGCCCTATTTTTTTTTTTATACTTTATGTTGAAACCGGGTCTCACGAAGTTGCGGAGGGCCTCACTAAGGAGAGAGAGAGAGAGAGAGAGAGAGAGACAGGGAGAGAGAGAGCGAGAGAGCTGAGGCTGGCCACAAACCCGGATCCTCCAGTCTCCGCCTCCCAAAGTACTGGGATTACAAGCGTGCGCCACCATGCCCGGCTTTATGTCCTGCTTTTAGAGGAAGGGCAGCGGGCTTCCCAGCATCTGCTTCTTTATAATTGGCTTCGGCTCAACAATCCTTCCCATGTGGGGGGAGGGGATATTCTCCCTTATTACCCTGTGCAAAATAGTGAAACCCACCACACACACACACACACACACACACACACACACACATTCTCCCACTCTCTCTCCCCTTGCCCTGCTTTTCTCCATAGTATATATCTTCATCTATCTATCTATCTATCTATCTAATCATCTATCATCTATCTATCTATCTATCTATATATATATATATACATACATATATATTAAACTCCAGGAAGCAGAGAAATGAATCTGTTTTGTTCACTACCAAATCTTAATGCCTAAAAGAGTGCTTGGTATGTGGTAGGTACTCAGAAATATTAATCAAATAAATTAATATGATAAGCAAAAAAAAGCAAGATACTAGGCAGTGATTTTTTATATGCTTCCATTTATTTTTTTAAGGGAGGGACTGACTATCCATATAAATGCTTCTGTGTGCATGAGATATCTTTAAAAGGCTACAGAAGAACTAGGTCATGCTTGTTGCCTACAGGAAGGTGAACGTGGTGGCTAAAAGACAAAATGGAAGGGAGGCCTTTCACTATATTCTATTTGTACATCATTAACTTTCCAAAAAATTCTAATGTAAAAATAAAAAGGAAGCTCTTGTACCATTGCTTTTTCACAGCTCCAAAACATGCTGTGGTGTGGATGTACTGTAAGTCACTTCATCAGTCCCCTTCAAATGGGAAATTAAGTTATTGGCAAACTTTTGCTGTTATAAATAAGGTAGCCTGGATATTTGCTTTTCACCTGGCATAACAAATAGGATGCAGAGGTCTTTTCATGACCCCTTAACTTTGGTTATGAATCTTGAGAGTAGAAAATGTAACCAATACCCCCAAACTAAACAGACATTTCCTACAGTTAAGTCAAGCTGTATTTGGTGGCTGGGAGTGGGGTGCCTTAGAAGCAGTGGGTCCTGGGAAAGGAAGAATTGAATTACCTTCATTTAACATTTTTACATTCTCATTGGTAAACTCATCCATTCCTTGAGCCTGTGGATATTTACTAATTTACCAGGAGAGGGCTGTCTTACAAAAGAGGGAAAATAAAAAACAAGATGTGAGGACAGCTCAGTATTACTAATTTATACAATGGGAAAAAATGTGTACTGGAAAGTGTGTGTGTGTGTGTGTGTGTGTGTGTGTGTGTGTGTGACTGGATATTGAACTCAGGGGTGTTCTACCTCTGAGTTATACCCCCAGCACTATTTTATTCTTTATTTTGAAACAGGGTCTCACCAAGTTGTGGAGGGCCTTGCTAAGTAGCTGAGGCTGGCCGCAAACCTGCAATCCTCCTGTCTCAGCCTTCCGAGTACTGGGATTACAGGTGTGCTCCACCATGCCCCAGTTAGCGTACTGGAAATTGAGAATCCTGGTTCTGCTACTGAGAAGCTGTGTGACCTTGTAGAAATCACTTCCCCTCTCTAGGGAAATGAAATTGTGTCTTGTGTCCCTCCCTCCCGCTGCTCTGCTGCTCAAACACCACCTGGTGGGCAGCGGCTAGGTGGTAGCGGAACTGACAGCGCTGTCAATTTGTGGTGGTTCCTGTAGGTAAACAAGGCATTGTGTGGGGAGGGAAAAGCAAACAGGAAAGCAGCTGCCTTCATTTCCTGAAGCGATGCCAGCAGCCTGCACCTACTCAGGCTGATGGGCAAGCAGAAGCCCCAGAGACTCCAGGTGCAGGGGCGGGAGCATCCACAGCTGGGGCACTGGGGCCCAGGTGGCTCTTGCGTGACTCAGGACCTTGTCAAGACAAACTCTTCCCGCGGATCCTTCCCGGTCCTGCCTGCAGCCCTGAGTGTCCCAGGAGGCCGCCCCTTCTGAAGAATCTGACAAAGCCCAGGCTTCCCGGAATGCCTCCGCCCTGTTCTCCTGCCCAACCTGAAAAGGACTCCGCAGGAGGAAGGGGCTGAGGGGCGCCATTTCGCCGGGCCTGGTGCTGGCAAGTGCGGGCGGAGGCTTCTTGCGTTCTCCTGTGGGTCTCCACTTAGGTGGAAGTTGGTAAAAGCTCCTGTGCTGCGGGGATTGCATTCCACCTACTCAAGCGCCAAATGTAATGACAATAATTTTCTTGCTTATTTTCAGTTTTCATCTGCAATTAAGACTTCATTCAAAGAGAATTTGTGAAGTTCTCTAAGTTTTATGAGAGACCTGCTCAACATAAGTTCGTTCACTTGCAACATTTCCAGTTTTTAAAAATTTAAGCTGACTGCTTTCCTGAATACTTTTCCTTTTTTGGCTTTTTCTTTTCTGAGCTCGTTATATTTTCTAAATCAATCCCAACTCGATTTGTACTCATTCTCAATGATCCAAGAGTTTGCAAAATAAGTTTGAGGTTGTTTTTCTTCTAAAACATTTCAAAGTATCAACACTACAAGGCAAAATAGAAAATGTAATTTTTTTTTTCGGTACCAGGGAATGAACGCAGGGGCGTTCTACCTCCGCGTTACGCCCCCGGCCCTATTTTTTATACTTTATTTTGAAACTGGGTCTCACGAAGTTGCGGAGGGCCTCACTAAGTAGAAAGAGAGAGAAGAGATAGGGAGAGAGAGAGAGAGAGAGAGCAAGAGAGCTGAGGCTGGCCACGAACCCGGATCCTCCGGTCTCCGCCTCCCAAAGTACTAGGATTACAAGCGTGCACCACCACGCCCGGCAAAAATGTAATTAATATAAAATTTTAAAATCAAGTTAGTTAAATTGGGCACGGTGACACGCGCCTGTAATCTCATTACTTGGGAGGCTGAGACAGGACTGCAGGTTCAAAGTCAGCCTCAGCAACTTAGCAAGACCCTTAGCAACTTAGTGAGACCCTCAGCAACTTAGCAAGACACTGTTTCAAACTGAAAAATAAAAAGGCTGGGGGTGTATCTTAGAGGTAGAATGCCCCTGGATTTAATCCCCAGTACCAAAAACAAAACAAAAAATCAAGTTACTTAAATCTGAATGAATTTTATTTTTATTTACTTTTCTTTTTTTTTTTGGCAGTACTTGGGATTGAACTCAGGGTCATCTACCACTGAGCCACACCCCTCAGACCTTTTTATTTCTTATTTCAAGACAGGGTTTCCTTAAATTGCCTACACTGGCCTCAAACTTGGGATCCTTCTGCCTCAGCCTCCTGAGTAGCTGGGATTACAGGTGTGTGCCACCACAGTTGGATAAACTGAATGATTTTTTATTAGATCTTATTCAATACCATTTCAAAAATAAAACTTCACACCAGGCATGGTGGCACATGCCTGTAATCCCAGTACTTGGGAGGCTGAGACAAGAGGATCACAGGTTCTCGGCCAGTCTCAGCAACTCAGTGGGGCCCTCTGCAAGTTAGTGAGACCTTGTTTCAAAATAAAAAATGAAATAGGCTGGGGGTGTAGCTCAGAGGTAGAATACTCCTGGGTTCAATCCCCAGTACCACAAAAATAAAATGAAATAAAACTTCACAATTCTGAAGCTTTAACATCTACTAATAAGCAGAACAAAAGCTGTATTACAACTACATGTATACAAATGTAAGAAAAATATGAATTATTATTATTATTTTGGTACTGGGGGTGAACCCAGGGGCATTCTGCCTCAAAGCTACACCCCAGACCTTTTTATTTTTTATTTTGAAACAGTGTCTCACTAAGTTGCTGAGAGTCTTACTAGGTTCCTGAGATTGGCCTCGAACCTGAGCTCCTCCTGTCTCAGCCTCCCAAGTACTGGGATTACAGGTGTTCAGAATGTTCCTCAGACACTCTGGCATGTTGTTATATAACAGCCCCCAACATGGCACACCTCCTTTGCAATCTGAGCTCTGCCATGCCTCCCATCAAGAAATAGAGTCTATTTTCTCCCACCCCTTGGATCTGGGAAACACAGCTTCATTTGCTCAATAGAGAGATGGAAGCGACACTGTGCGACTCCCAAGGCGAGGCTTAAGACAGCATGTAGGTCTTGCTTTTGCCCTCTTTGAACATTTCTGCCATTATGTGAAAAAGCCCAGTCTAGTCCAGAAGACGGAAGGTTATTTAGAGGATAACTGAGGTCCCCAGCCAACAGCCAGTCTGTCAAACGTGAACAAAGCCATCTTGGACCATCCGGTCCCCGTTCGGCTGTTGGCTGACTGCAGCTGCAAAAGTGACACCAGAGGAGATGAGCAGAGAAACTGCCCAGCTGAGCCGGCCCAGAATTAGGAGCAAGTAACTCACGGTGGTCTCCAAGCCACCAAGTTTCCACGTGGTTTGTTACCCAGCCATAGGCAACGGACAAAGATGTCATGTGCAACGGTTGTGGACACTATGCTAATTCATGATGCCTCCAGAACCACAAATTCAAACAAGAGAAGCAGAAAATGGACCCTGGGCACTACTGAGAAACAACATTTGGTTACATAGGACCTATTGAACTCACCCTCTCTGAAAGGAGGGGCACACATGTTCACCAATTACATTCTTTCTCCCTCCAAAGTGGTGTGTGTCTCCAAGGCCAGCAGGGACACACCCCAAGCCTTCACAGCGTTTGGTCAGCAGCCTCTTGTTTTGAAAATACAGGAGGAAAATGCAGAGACCAAGGGTGCTTGTTAATCGTGTGCATTACTGTCCACGGTTGCAGGTTACACTATGCCCGCAGCAATTGCAGGATCCTAGGTGACAAAATCTCTTGTGTAGTCTTTAACAAATTTAATTTTTTGTGTTTGTGACTTGCAAAGCCTTCCTGGTCTAAGGGCAATATCACTCTGGCCTGTTTGGGGAAATGGGTGGCGCCTTGCTTGGGGATTTGCCTATGAATTGTGACTAAGATGAAGCAATAACAGCTATTAAAATTTAAATTTGCCTACCTCTTGACACATCATCCAGCTTTAGGGGAAATATCCCATAGAAATCAAAGGGCCAATAGATGAGGGTAGCTGTGCAAAAATGTTTATCATTAACACTGTTTAAAGTAAGAAAAAGTAGCCGGGCATGGTGGCACACGCTTGTAATCCCAGTACTTGGGAGGCTGAGACAGGAGGATCAGGTTTGTGGCCAGCCTCAGCTACTTAGTGAGGCCTTCACAACTTAGTGAGACCCTGTTTCAAAATAAAGAATACAAAATAGGGCAGGAAGTGTAGCTCAGAGGTAGAATGCCCCTGGGTTGCATCCCCAGTATGCCCCCCCAAAAAAGTAAAAAAAAAAAAGTAGCCGGGCGTGGTGTTGCACGCTTGTAATCCCAGTAATTGGGAGGCTGAGACAGAAGGATCCGGGTTCATGGCCAGTCTCAGCTACTTAGTGAGGCCTCTGCAACTTAGTGAGACCCTGTTTCAAAATAAAAAGAAAAATAGGGCTGGGGGTGTAGCTCGGAGGTAGAAAGTCCCTGGTTCAATCCCCAGTACCACAAAAAGAAAGAAAGAAAGAAAGAAAGAAAGAAAGAAAGAAAGAAAGAAAGAAAGAAAAGAAAGAAAGGGAAGGAAGGAAGGAAGGAAGGAAGGAAGGAAGGAAGGAAAAGGAAGAAAAGAAAGAAAGAAAGAAAGAAAGAAAGAAAGAAAGAAGAAAGAAAGAAAGAAAGAAAGAAAGAAAGAAAGAAAGAAGAAAGAAAGAAAGAAAGAAAAAAGAAAGGAAGAAAAGAAAAGAAAGAAAGAAAGAAAGAAAGAAGGAAGGAAGGAAGGAAGGAAGGAAGGAAGGAAAGAAAGAAAGAAAGAAAGAAAGAAAGAAAGAAAGAAAGAAAGAAAGAAAGAAAGAAAGAAAACATAGGGCTGGGTTGTAGCCCGGAGGTAGAATACCCCTGGGTTCAATCCCCGGTACTGCAAAAAAAAAATAAATAAATAAAAAATAAAGTAAGAAAAAGTAGACGCAACTTAAACATCATTAAGCTGGGCACAATGGCACATACCTACAATCCCAGCTATTCCGGAGGCTGAGGCAGGAGGATCGCAAGTTCGAGGCCAGCCTGGGCAACTTAGTGAGACCCTGTCTCAAAAATAAAATAAAAAGGGTTAGGAATGTAGCTCAGTGGTTGCACACTTGCCTAGCACATGCAAGGCCCTGGGTTCAATCCCCAGTAACACACACACACTTACACACACACGCCATTAATAGGGACAGGGTTAAGTGAATTGTGGTCCAACCATATTAGCAAATGTTATATAATGTTGAAAGCATCATTATAGTTACATTTATTGACTTGGATTCATTTGTTCTTTCATTCATTAAATGTCTACTGAACATCAACTAGGAGATTAGTACTGTTCTAATGACTAGTAAGACAGCAAGGAAAAAAACAAGATTTGCTGTTCATGGAGTTCATATCTTAGTGGAAAAGATAGATCATAAACAAGCAAATAAATATCTAGTATGTCAGATGGTTATAAGTGCTGTGAATAACGAAGGTGGGGTGGGAGCCGGATTCTGAAAGGAAGTGAGGGAAAGAACTCGGTGGCTAACCGAGGAAGTCTGGACTGAGGAAACAGCAAGTGCAAAGGCCCTGGTTAGGGAACGTGTTCAGTGTGACCTAAAACATCCAGCGGCCAGGGAGGGGGAGGTGAGAGGGCGGGGGAGTAGGGCGGCTGCGCCTGCGCTGACCATGCCGTCTTTAAAGCCCTGCTGGGGTCTAGGTTTTTCCTCTGAGTAGGATGGGGGCCACTGAGGCTTCTGTGCTGAGGAGCCATGTGATCTGACAGGTTTTTTCAAGCTTCCCTCTGTCCTCTGAGAGGAGGCACAGACACATGAGGCCAGGGTGGGAGCTGGAGGAGCAGTGAGCCACAGAGGGGAAGGGAGGTGGGGGTTCCCGGAAGGTGGTGAAGGTGGGGCCTGCAGACGTCCTAATGGACTGGAGGAGGGTGAGCAATGGATGGTCGTTAAGTAGCATTAATGAGTAACGCTAGTTCCAGACTAATGTAAGCATGATCCCATCTTTTGCTCAAATAAACATCAAACAAAACACTGTCCCTGGGTGTGGATCTTTGTGCGGGGTTACAGGAGGGTCTCAGTCAGCTGGGGCTGCCTTGCCAGGACTGGAGGCTTAAACAACAGCAATGCACTTTCTCATTCTCAAGGCTAGAATCTGTGAGATGGAGATGCCGGCAGGGCTGGATTCTGGGGAGACAGCTGCCTGCCCACGATCTTCACATAACCTTCCCCTATGCTCCCAGGGACTGACGAGTCTTCTTAGAAGGACACCAGTCCTTTGGGGTCTGAGTCCTACCTTACAGCCTCGCCTTGCTGAACTTTTATTACCTCCTTAAAGCAGGCGTGGTGGCGCACGCCTGTAATATCAGTACTTGGGAGACTGAGACAGGAGGATCGCAGGTTCGAGGCCAGCCTCAGCAACTTAGCAAGACCATGTTTCAAAATAAAAGGACTGGGGTTGTAGCTTGGAGGTACAAGGACCCTGGGTTCAATCCCCAGTACCAACCAACCAACAAAACAAACCTCACAGGCCTGACTCCCTTCCCTGAATCAGGTGTGGGCATCGTGACAGCAGCCACTCTCCAGCCCTGGCAAGCAACCTGAGGGGAGGGTCTGAGGTGGAAGCACCTGGGAGGACGCCTTAGTGACCTCCAGCTGGTGAGGTCAGTGGACTGTCCCTGTCCCCTTCCTCATGGAGTCCTGCGAGGGTTGGCCGGCCATGTGCACAGGCCCAGAGGCCCATGGGTGTGGTTGGAGAAGGCTCTCTTGACCTAGGGACTACAGCACCCAGAACCCCACTTTTACTGATTCATTTTTTGGTTTTGGTTTCTGGTTCTCTTAGAAAGTTCTCCAGCCTTCCCTCTCAAGGCTCTCACAGCCAGGGAATTAATTTCGGGGAGCCTGGGGCGCTGCTGTCTCCCCTTCCCACAGGGACCCAGCGGGGCTGGGCTTCAGCTGCAGGTGGCACTCCTGAGCCGGCCCTCCTGCCTCTGGAGCAAGCGCTGGTCGGTAGCACAGGTTTTCCTGTGAGAGGATCTCCAGCTCCCTCCCAGCACCACAGTGAGCTGTGTCAACCCAGCACCCACTGATGAGCAGTGGGAGGTTTGAGCCCCAATTCTGCCACACATGTGCTCAGTGACCTTGACTTCACTCATCCCAGTGTGTGTGTGTGTGTGTGTGTGTGTGTGTGTGTGTGTGTGTGTTTTGTTTGTTTGGGTTTTTTTGGTACTGGGCATTGAACCCAGCAGAATTCTACCTCCAAAATACACCTCCAGCCCTTTTTATTTTTATTTTGAAACAAGATTTTGCTAAGTTGCTGAGGGCCTCACTACATTGCTGAGGCTGGCCTTCAACCTGCGATCCTTCTGTCTCTGCCTCCCAAGTACTGGTATTACAGGTGTAAGCCACTGCATCTGGCTCCTGGTTGGTTTTTTATTGGAGATACGAATATCTACTTCTAAAGATGTGGTGAACATTCAGTGAAAGAACATAGACAATTTACCTGTTTCTTCCTCTATTGGAATAGAGAGGGGGTAAGTGATTGTCTTGCAGACATGCTCCATCAACAGCTACGGCCTCGGCACTCCATGACAGACCTGCTGTGTGCGGGCGCCCTGCTTGCGGTCCACACATGCACAGGCTCTCTGGAGTCTCAGAGATGAGGATCCCATTTAATGGCAGAGAGAAACTAAGGATCAGAGAAAAAAGGTAATTTGTCCTGGCTCATGCTGCTCAGGAGTGGAGCTAGGATTCAGGCCCAAGCTCTTCCACCCCAGCACACACCCTCTCAGGGCTGTGAGAAACCCACGTGACTTCATTTGCATGAAATCACCTGGAGAAGCAAAGAGCACTCGCTATCATGAGGTGCTGGTATCTCCCTAACAGCTCGTCCCCTGGCCCCAGTGCCCTGGAACCGGCTCACGAACTCACCAGCCCTGCTTGGATGCCCAAGACTCAGCCTAACAGTCCAGGCTCGGTGGGTGAAGGCATCCATGGCCCGGTGTCGCTCCACCAGTGAGGACGCTGGAGGCCCACAGGCAGAGCCGGAGCCCATGGAGTGCTCACAGGGCTGGGTGTCGCTCAGTGGTGAACTGCCAGCATGCTGAGAAGCCCTGGGTTCAACCTCCAGCACCAAAAACCAAACCAAAACAAAAAAACCCTCACAAGCCAGTGATCGTGGATCATCTGCTGGCCCTTGATGGCACAGCTGGGAAATAAAGAAGAAGCTGTCATGGGTCTGGGTCCTTCCAGCTGCAAAGATCTGTGATGCCACAGAGAAGCGGACTCAGCCTCCCTCGCCTGGAAGCAGAGGCCTCATGGAGCAGCCTCGAACCTCATGGCTTCTGGGAAGCTCACCACACAATCCCAGGGACCACAGACTCTTCATGCTCTGGTCCCGCCTTCTCTCACCACCTTTCCTATTCCGATGTTGTGGCGGAGAGCTCTCCCCACTCCAGACGCTGTTCCTGTGATGGCTCTCGTTGTCCCTTCTCTTCTGACTTGGATACAGCTTGCTCCTCCTGCCCTTCCAAGTAGCATCTTTACAGAGAAGGGATCTAGAACACACCCCTGTGAAGAGGGTACTCTGAACTGCCCTTATCTGACTAAAAGCAGAGCTTTCCAGAAGACATCAGCTGCCATAAATCCCCTCTCCAGGAGTTTCCCCACCAGGGAAGATTGCCTCCTATCACCAGAGAAGAAGCAAAGGTGTGGAAAAAAAAAACTGACTAAGCAGACTTTGTCACCAAAGGATCACATCTCCCATCTATTCTTCTATCTTTCCTGAAAGCCATTTTTCCCCATAAGTTCCTTCTTTCCACTTCCCCTTTCCCTATCAAGAGGGTATATAAATGTCAGGCATAGTGGTGCACGCCTGTAATCACAATACCTGGGAGGCTGAGACAGGATGATTTGCAGGTGTGAGGGCAGTCTCAGTACCTTAGTGAGGCCCTGTTTAAAAAAAATAGGGTTGGGGTCTAGCTCAGAGGTAGAATGCCCCTAAGTTCAATTCCCAGTACCAAAAAAATAAAAATAAAAAGAGGGTAGATAAGCCTCCAGTTCTAACACCTCTTTGAGTCATTGAGTCACATTTTTCTATGAATTTCCCATGTGTGTGGATAAAATTCTGTCTTTTGCTGATCTGGTTTTATTTGGGGGGGTAATTTAATTCACAAGCCCTCAATGACTAAACATAAGAGTAGAGAAAATGGCTTTCCTCCCTGACAGCTGTCAACTCTTCAGAGGAGTCTTTCCAGAACATTCTAATCTCTATTAGTCCTCTTCCCCCTTTTTCCTTCCCATTGCATTTATCATAATTTATTATGACTTTCTTCATCTGCTTACTAGGTTTTTGTGTGTCTTCCAGAACATAAGCTGTGCGGAGACAAACATTCTATCTGCCTCATTCTTCACTGAACCCTGAGGGCCTGGCATGGTGTGTCGCACATAATAAGTGATGGTGAATGAATGGCTGAAGAATGCATCCACGGTTCAGGTATTTATTGAGTCTGCAGCTTGGCTCAAGTCAACACTCACTCATTGATAACTTATATGGTGCCATGGTGTTAGCCAGGGAAACTTCCCCTCCACTCTGAAGGTTCATTGGAGTGAACTAACAACGGTTAAACAGGAGAAAAGGCATTCAAATTTATTTAACATGCCAAAGGGGAAATAAAACATTGTGGGAAATCTCAGGAGTGTGATTATCCACCAGCCCAGCCCCACTGACAGGCCTACATGCCCCTTTTCCTATAGGGGAGGGGAAGAGTGGTGAGTGTAGACAATTTTGAGGGGTTGTGAATAACTGAAGGGAGTGAATGTTCCTTACAGAAAATGTCCTGTAAAAAAAATTCTCTTTGAACTGGGCGTGATGGTACATGCCTGTAATCCCAGTACTTGGGAGGCTGAGACGGGGATCACAGGTTCGAAGTCAGTCTCAGCAACTTAGTGAGGCTGTCAGCAACTTAGTGAGATCCTGTTTCAAAATAAAAAATAAGCCGGGCGTGGTGGCGCACGCTTGTAATCCCAGTACTTGGGAGGCAGAGACCAGAGGATCCAGGTTCGCAGCCAGCCTCAGCTACTTAGTAAGGCCTCTGCAACTTTGTGAGACCCGGTTTCAAAATAAAGTACAAAAAATAGGGCCGGGGGTGTAGCTCAGAGGTAGAACCCCCCTGGGTTCAATCCCCGGTACTGCAAAAATAAATAAATAAATAAATAAATAAATAAAAATAGGGATGGGGGTGTAGCTCAGAGGTAGAATACCCCTGGGTTCAATCCCCAAGACAAAAAAAAAAAAAACTTTGGAATTTGAATGAGCCCGGAAACTTAAGAAGGGAAGTCCCTCCAGGTGCAGCTGCATTCCTCAGGTTTGGGTTCTGAGACAGGTAATGGGATTTCAGAGTGGGGAAGGAGGTAATTGTGTCCCCTTTGAAGTCTGCCCTTAAAGCAGATAAGAGAATTCCAGAAATTCTCTTCCTAGACATGGTTAGGCTGAAATAATACAAGCTTTCCATTCAGGCCAAATGTTTAGCATGCCCCAAAGGCCATATTTTGGGGGTATTATTCTCTGAGCCCTAATAATGGTGCTCAGTGTTAAAAACACACAAACTCTTGCTCCCTGTCTTCTGGGAGCTTATAGGAAAATGAACACCTATGCTGGGCCTGTGGGTCAAATATGAAGAGGACTAATTCTCCTCTCGAGAAGTTTATTGGTAGCCAGGCACAGTGGCACACACCTGTAATCCCAGTATGTGGGAGGCTAAAACAGGGAGATTGCAAGTTCCTGGTCAGTACAAGGTAACTTAGCGAGGCCCTGTCTCAAATAAAAAATAAAATAGGGCTAGGGGTGTGTCTCAGAGGTAGAGAGGAAGGGGATTGTTATTGCAGAGTTGGGAGAATTGGCAGAGCATTGGGTGGAGCTCAGGTTCTGTGTTTTATTTGTGTGTTTCAATGTGCGTGAGGCGTGCCCATCCCCTAGGCACAGGCACCTACTATTAAATAACGATCGAGGAACAGAAAATTTCGAGACCACCGACTCAATTAAGGCGAGAGGCTTTATTACCGCAGGGCTACTGCTCCCTCTCCAGCAGGGGCAGAAACGACAGCCCCTTGTACAACTCACAGTTTCCTTTTATAGAGAGCAGAAGCAGAGTTCATGGGTTATGCTTTAAATCAACCAATCATAGTAAATTTTTCCTTATTTAGAAGCAAATAGGGGTCTAGGGGCGTGGGCTGAGCGTGCAGGTGGGAATCAGGTTCACGGGCTTTGTTGGCCAAAGGTCAGGAGGTCATTATAATCGCTATGTGGCCAAAGGGCAGGAGGTCCTTAGTATTAAGGTAGAAAACGAGGCTAAAAAAATTACTTTTAGGGCATATTATCACATTCCCTACTCCTGTTATTTACCTTTCTCAAACCCTTGAGAAAAAGGCTTCTGTTCTTTCTGGGGTATGGGTAGGTAATGGGCTGGGCTATGAAGTACCGTAAGTTTGATTGACTGTAACCTCTTCTGGAAGTAATTAGTTAAGCAGTTGAAGAAACAAGGTCCTATTAATGCAAGTAAACAGATGGCAGAGATGGGTCCTAGCAAAGGGAGGAGGTAGGGTCGTGCAGTGGAGGGCAGGCCTTCCTCTTAACCTTCAGGTTTCCCTGGCAACAGATAGGCAGTGGGGGTGTGACCTTTGTCCTCCTTACCCACCCTATTTACATTAAGTATCTCAGGTGTAGAGAGGAGTGATTAAAGGTGTGGACTCATTAAGGCTTCTGCCTGACTGAATACACCCTATAGGGTGGAGTTAGATTATGAACTTTCAAAATTTTAAATCTCTATTTTTCTTCCCAATGTCTCCTTCCTGCCTAATATTTCTTCTATCCTACCTCACCATCCCCCCCCAAGACTTTGGTCCCTTAATCTTAAGGGGTGCCGAAGGGCAAACGTCTGACTTCTATAACTTCTTCTCAGCTGATAAGGGAACGTCGACCCTGCCTATCCAAGGGACCCAAAGTCTCATCCTAACTGATCTAAAGGAGACACAGGAAGGCCAGGGTTTTTGATTGGCTGTGGAACTATCATCCTCTGATGTTCTGAAAAAGAGTCATAAATACGCGAGATATTAGCCACCACCAACAGCAATTTAAACAACAGAAGAGCATTCTGATATAAAGTATACTGGCCAAGAAAATGAGAATTTTATCCCACCAAGATGTTAACCAATCATCTTTTTGTAAGGGCGACATCTATTATGATAATCCAGATGAGCTGGAAGCGGGTTCTAGCCCACAAATGTAACAGGCACCTTTATCAGTCAATACCTCTGATATATTGTGCCCAGTCCAGGAGAAAGTTTGTTTTTCCCTTGAAGAATGATGTAGAAATTAGGAGACAACTAAGTTGACATCTTTTAGTCTGGATAGACATAATAGATAATAGATATAAGGAAAAAGCACAAAAATAAAACTTATCCTGATTTAGTTTTGGATTTTGAATAACACCTTTAAATCTTCTAAAGGCTTACAGGTATAGTGTTCACAGGTCTTAGCATCTGGAGGTTTATTCCTGACTTCAGAGCCTTGATTCTGTAAAGTCTCAAGAGGCACAGGTTTAAATCTAGACATGCAAATCTAGGATTTGTGTCCCATAGTTTAACAATGGTGAGACACTCTGGGAGAGCTAAGAAGGCTTGGGTAAAGATTAGCTCTCTAAATCTACAAGTTAAAGGCATTGCAAATCTTTTGGCCTTGGGGGTGGTCAACCCCAGTTACAATACATGTCTCTTTAGAAAAGGCCTAGGAGAGACAAGCATAGCAGAGGATTGAGCCCCATATCTAAAAGAAAATTGCTATCTGCCACGTCAAGAGTCACCCAGCCTCTTCTATTGTCCAGCTGGTTAGAGGGCTGATCAGAAAGGGCCTTGCTGAGCCTCAGGCATCCTCAGTGTTTGAGGGCAGCCATGATGGGAGCAGATGACCTCACTTCCCTTCAGAGGCAAGGGCAATCACAATTCCAATGTTTTTCCTTTTTACAGAGGGGGCACATCCCAGATGCAGATAGACTCCGGCTAGGGCAGTCCTTGACCCAATGCCCAGGCTCTTTGCACTATTGGCAGGTGCCAGACCTTGAGTTTTCTTCCCTCTCTCTGGCAGGAGCCTTTGGGTATCTCTGAGGGGGCAGGAACTTATTACCCAATGTCAGGGTAATTAAGTGGGCTTGTCCTTATGCCTGTATTTGTCTCTTCTGGGTTTTAATTTCATCTACCTTATCTCTGTTGTTGAAAACCCCAAAGACCAAATTTAAAAGGTGATCAATGGGAGTCTGAGGTCCCATTTCCTGCTTCTGGAGTTTTCTTTTCCTAATATCTGGGGCTGATTGGCTAATAAAATAAGTCCCCAATAATATCTGCCTCTCCTGTGAGTCTGGGTCAATATGAATATACTTCTGAAGGGTCTTAGTTAAGTGTCCCAGAAACAGCAGAATTTTTATTTGGGTTTTGCATTACTGCTCTCATCTTATCAATTAACTGCCTTATTTATACATCTCCTCATTTCTTTAATTAAACATGTGACCATATGATTCCATTTGCTAAGGTCCTCACTCTCGCTTTGATAATTTTAGTTAAGGTTTTTCCAGGGATAGCCTCTTTCCTGTAGGCTGCTTCTGATCTTGGACATAGATTTTATTGCCATATGCCTTTGCTGCTTCCTGTATACAAGCCTTTTCTCCAGGAGTGCAGCAAGTAGACAGGATCACATGAAGATCTGCCCATGTTAGATCAAATATAATAGCAAGGTTTCGAAACCCATTTATAAATATATCAGGGTCCTCTGAAAATTGACACAATTTTTTTTAACACTAGACTAGTTCAGTCATAGAAAAAAGGAACATGTACTCAATATATTTTGTTCCCCATTTAAACTGATTATACATAAATACATGTAATTACATATGAAGTACATACATATATAATTACCCAATTTTTTAAAAATCAGTGGCATGATTTGGAATGCCAAGTATTTTATCATCTCTATTTATCTTTGTTAAAAAGTGATCATAATACAATTTAGGAATACACAAATATAAAACTTTATTTATTTATTTATTTATTTTTGTGGTACCAGGGATTGAACCCAGGGGCGTTCTACCTCCGCGCTACACCCCCGGCCCTATTTTTTTATGCTTTATTTTGGAACCGGGTCTCACGAAGTTGTGGAGGGCCTCACTAGGTAGAGAGAGAGAGAGAGAGAGAGAGAGCTGAGGCTGGCCGTGAACCCAGATCCTCCAGTCTCCGCCTCCCAAAGTACTGGGATTACAAGCATGCGCCACCACGCCCGGCACAAATATAAAACTTTAAAAAATTACTATCAACAATTTTGACTAGAGGACAAAGTATTTTCTTAAGTTTTGCATTTTAGAAAATGCTTAGGAAACATGAATATATTTAGCTTGTAAAGGAGCCAGTAATAACTAACAGTATAGTTATATAGAAGTCAACATATATTAACTTAACCTCAACATAACCTTAACCTAATATATATCAACTTGACCATAACATAACCTTAACACATATATTAATTTAACCATTGGAATGAAATTTAGAATTTGTGGCTCAGTAAAATAACTATAATTACAAATCTATGTAGGTTGACAGCATAGGACAAAAATCAAAGAATAGTTTGAGACTTTTTATAAGCTTAGAGAAAAGCATTAATAATCAGAAGTAAGCTTATTACTTGATAGACAGTTGTATCTTTCTTATATAATAAGACACTTAGTCAAGGTGAACAGATGTAAATCAGGTCTTAATGATGAATTTTTGACTGGAACTAAACAGATGACAGAAGTTTAGTAACTCAAGGTATAAATACAATGCACATTGTATAAGGAGATCACTTAAACCCATCGGCTAGCTTGCATGTACATGAAACCCATACATCTTTAGTTTTATAAGCTTTTTATAAAATATTTAGATGAACCCAGATACATAGCATATTTAGCTTTCAGATACATACACATCTATGGTTACAGGTATGTATGGTGTTAAATATAGTCACCCAAAGTTATGAACCCTGATTCTGCTAAAATGCAGCTTGCTAGGTAATCAAAGACAGTAAACAGAAAAGATTATTTTTATAAAAACCTTTCTTCTTAAACAAATTTTTAAATAAATGTCACTAAGAGCAGAAAACCTCATTGTTTTAAATATGAAGAATATAGGAGCAGGCCTATGTCTTTGAAGACTGCTTGTGGCTAAGACTAGTGACAAGAAAATAAGGCTTTCTGCAACCCCCCCCCCTTTCTGAGGTAATGAAAGGAGGGCCTCTCCCGGCAGCTAAAAAAAAAAAAAACCCATATAAAAGATGGCATCACCCAGTCCTAACTAAGTGAGGCCAAAGATGGTGTCACCCAGTCACATGGAAACCAAGATGGCGTCACCCAGTAACCACATGAGACCCAAAATGGCGCCACCCAGTTCCAAACACATGGAGCTAGGTGAAGCCCAAAATGGCAAACTTTAAACTAAAAAATTAAGCTCTAGTGGGAAACCCAGTAGGAAAGAAATCTGAGTGCCTTACTTTAAAATTATCACCCTTGCTAGTAATCCTAAAGAATGCAATTTTAAACTGCCCCTGACATAAATAAAAACACATTTAATTGACTCAAAACATAATCTTTTGCTGATGTTAAGCAAAGATTATGTCATATTTAGCATTTGATGTTCAGCTTTTAACTTACTTATACACAATCTAGATTTATTTATTTATTTTTTTGTGGTACCGGGGATTGAACCCAGGGGCATTCTACCTCCAAACTACACCCCCAGCCCTATTTTTTATACTTTATTTTGAAACCAGGTCTCACGAAGTTGCAGAGGGCCTCACTAAGCAGCTGAGGCTGGCTGCAAACCCGGATCCTCCCATCTCCGCCTCCCAAGTACTGGGATTACAAGTGTGAGCCACCACGCCCGGCACAATCTAGATTTATTTTTAAAGATAAACCATTTAAACCACTTTACCTAATTAACCCATTTTAATAGCTAGTCAGCACTTTAAGCCATTACCTTAACAAAATAAAAATTCTAAAAAAACAATGAATGTTGTAATTTATTTATTTATTTATTTATTTTTGCGGTATCGGGGATTGAACCCAGGGGAGTTCTACCTCTGAGCTACACCCCCAGCCCTATTTTTTAATACTTTATTTTGAAACCAGGTCTCACGAAGTTGCAGAGGGCCTTACTAAGTAGCTGAGGCTGGCCGCGAACCCAGATCCTCAGGTCTCTGCCTCCCAAGTACTGGGATTACAAGCGTGCATGGCTGAATGTTGTAATTTAAACAAACAATATATTAATTGGCCAATCTGGAAAAAATAACTATTAATCCTTACTGATGCTCAGCCCAAGACCATATGAAACAAGCGCCCATGATGGCTCGTGTGGGTCACGCCTTGACTGCATTGAAGGATGCCTAGGGGAATGGTGAAGCACATTTCTGTCACTTCTGTGTGTCTGTGAAGGGGTTTCCAGAGAAGATTGGTCTGTGGGTGAGTGAACTGAGTGGGGGAAACCCACCCTGAACATGGGTGGCAACATCCATTTGGCTGTGGGCCCCATGGACTTCTGGAAAGGCAGAGGAAGGGGAAAGCCAGCGCTACGCTCACCCTATTTGAGCAGAACATTTTTCTGCTACTGTCATCTGGGGACATCGAACCCCAGGTTCTTGGGCCTCTGAATGTGGACTTGCACCAGCAGCATGCTGGGGGCTTTCAGCCTTCAACCTCGAGCCGGGGCTGCATCGTTGCCCAGTCCCCTCTGGTCCTGAGGTTTCTGGCTTCTTGGACAGAGCAGCTACCATTTTCCCCAACTCTCCAGCCTACAGACCACTGTGGGTCTCTTCAGCCTCTGCTCGTGTGAGCCAATCTAATAAACCCCTCTTGTATTTATTCTAATTGGTTTTGTTTCTCTGCAGAACCCTGACTTATACAGCCCGGTAAGCCAGAGAAGAAGACCTGAGAAGAAGACTGGGTGAGCAGTGATCAGCCTTGGGTTTGTCTGATTAGGGATTTCACAGGAATCATGACTTTAGGGTTAAAATCAGGAAAGTTCTCAGTACACCTGAATAAGTTGATCACATGCTCAGCCAACATTGCATCTGTTTCATGACCATGTATCACTAATTGTAAGCAACATGTTTCTTTACATTTAACATCACCGAAATTAAGATGCCTCTTAGAGATGGTAGTGTCCTACCACAGCTGGCTGTCAGCAGGGACTGAGGCCAAGTTCTCTCAAAGACACATTTTCCCGTCACTTCTGGGCCACTAGCAATCAGACCACCCTAAGTCAATTTTCTACTTGACTTTTTTAGACCACACTGATGGTATGAATCCAGACCTCAACTCTGCACGAGAACAGGCCTATGGCTTGAATTCAGGAGAGAATTGTTACTCCTCCCTCTACACAGTGCCAAGATCAACACAGGCATTTCCAGCCAGCCACTTCTGTGGAAAGATTGATCTCCCTATAGCATCTGAGCATTTCTGCAAGACCTCCATCTCTGGCATGACTCCTTCCTTGCAGAGTGGGACATAAAATAAAGGTGTGGCTTGCAATTGTGGTGTCTCAAACTGGATGAAATGCAGATAATTATCAACCCCCAACAACATGCATAGGACAGAGGGAATTTGTTAGTCCTGGGTGCCTCAGAATGCTGCCACCTCTTGGGGGGTAAGGAGCCTTATCCCAAGGTAGTCAGGGCTGCACCTACAGAATAGAACAACATCCTCCCTATCCGGGCCTCTTGGCACTGGACCACTCTCTGAGCCTGGCAGCCCATTTAAAAAGCTCTTCTTCACTAGTTTCTCTGGATGCACTAGTGTTTATGGCCTTCCTTACACACATAAGAGCCCATTTGTCTGAAATATTTTAAACCCTCCTCACTTCTGCCTCATGTAGAAAACCCAAGGAAGCAGAGTTGCCAAAGAAAGAAGAGGGAGAGTTTGACCTGGAAAGCCAGTATCTACATGTTGCACCCCCCATCTTCCTTCTCTCATGTGGGTACTGTAGGTGGCACAGCGTTTCCTGGGGACGTAATGCCCTGTCCCTTTCGGCAGTTAATTCAGTGGACATCAGGGTTGGGGGGCCCTCTCTGCTCAAAGCCCCTCCCCTTCCCCAGGCCAAGCTTTCCAAGGCCCCGCAGCCTACGGTTTGTGTTTCGGGTAGGACTGCCCAGCTTGCTGGTGCTCTCATCTCAGTGTTTGTGCTCTGTCCCAAATTCCTATGTTAAAAGCCTGATTCCAGCTGGGCCAGGTGGTAGTGCACCCTATAATCCCAGTACTAGGGAGGCTGAGACAGGAGGAGTGTAGGTTCCAGGCCAGTACATGCTAACTTCATGAAACCCTGTTTCAAAATAAAAAATAAAAAGGGCTGGGGGTATAGCTCAGTAGTAGAATGCCCCTGGGTTCAATCCCCAGTACCACACATACAAAAAAAAAAAAAAAATAGGACTGGCAGTGTAGCACAGTGGTAGAAGTCCCCTGGGTTCAATCCCCAGTACCACAAAATAGATAAATAAATAAAAGCCTAATCCCCCACCAAGTGATGGTGTTGGGAGGCATTGGCCTTTGGAGCGTGATAGGTCACAAGGGTGAAACCATCATGAATAGGATTAGTGTCCTAATTAAAGAGACCCTCAAAGCAACCCTGCCCCTTCTAGCAAGTGGAGGCACAGGAGGAAGCCGCTAGGAGGCCCTGAATCTGCTGCACCTGGTTCTTCTCCAGAACTCACTGTGTGTTGTTTATAAGCCACCCGGTCTTGATGCTTTGTTGTAGCAGCCTGCCAAGCTAAGGCTCTGGGCTCAGCCTCTCCCACCCTCAGCCCAGGGCGGCTGCCCCTCTGCCATGCTCAGTGCACTGCTCAGACCCAAGGTCAGCCACCATGAAGGGAGGGCAGGCTCACCTTGTACCCCACACAGGCCTTCTCAGCTCTGCCAGGCCCCCCAGTCTGGGGAAGGGTGGAGGGAGGACTGTGGTGCCAGCCCCAGACCCACAAATGGGGAGAATTTTGAGATTTTGTGAGCACAAAGAACCCAGCATACACAAAAGGAGCTTACTTTATCTAGTTCAACCTAAACCACAGGGTGTTGATAAAGCAAGACTAGGAGTCTGGTTCTGATAAAAAGTGTGCCAGATTTAGATTCAGAGATCTGTGTTCAAACTCTTCCCTTTCTGCCTGCGTGATTTGGGGGCGAGCTGCTCCAGTATTTTAGACTTTGCCCCCCCCCATGGATGAGTGAAAAATGGCTTACCTCCACCCTGCTGGGGTCTTTTTTTGTGGTACTAGGGATTGAACCCAGGGTCATTCTACCTCCTAGCTACTCTCCCACCTTTTTTTTTTAAATGGGGTCTCACTAGGTTACTGAGAGTCTCACTACATTGCTGAGGCTATCCTCGAACCTGTGATTCTCCTGTCTCAGCCTCCCAAGTACTAGGATTATAGGCATGTGCCACCATGCCCAGCGCTGCTGAGTTCTTAAAACAGGTTAATGGGGAAAAAACACATATTTAATTACGCCTCTATACAAAAAATATGGGACTCAAAGGAGGGCCAGGGGATTGAAGCTTATATATCATCCTAAGCTACAGAAAATAATGGGGGCTTGGGCTTTTGGGACGTGTGACACCAAGGGTAGGGAGGAACTGTTCAGTGAATAAGTATGGTCTTTTTATGCACATAAATCTCACAGGTGATAAAAGGTGTCTCTGAGCAGCCCTTAGAATAGGTGACTGTCCGGGCAGGAGTCAGCCTCTAGTCACCCATCCTGTGTTCTGGGTTCATCTTCCCTGATTGATAAGATTCCCAGGAAGGAATTCAAAACACTTGAGTTCCAGATAAGGGGAGCTCAGAGAAAGCCCCTGCCTGCATCCCTGGTCCCCAAGTGCCCCCAGTTCAAAGGAATCAGGAAATAAACACACACACACACACACACACACAGAATGGGATATTTTAGGGGTAGCATTTCCTGAACTCCTTCACCCCTCTGTAAAAAGGGAGTTATTATGCCAGGGCACAGTATTGCACGCCTGTAATCTCAGTAATTGGGAGGCTGAGACAGGAGAATCACAGGTTCATGGCCAGCCTCAGCAACCTCGAGAGGCCCTCTGCAACTTAGTGGTCCCCTGTTTCAAAATAAAATAGAGCTGGAGGTGTAGTTCAGAGGTAGAATGCCTCTGGGTTCAATCCCCAGCAACACCAAAAAAAAAAAAATGGAGTTACTATTTCCATTTTAGGGTTGTATACGGATTTAGTATGATAATGCATGCTTTAAAACATGCTCCACAGGCACTAGAGCATTACAGATACCTAGGCTGGGTGGGAGGAGAAGCAGGCATTCTGTTTAACGCAGTGCTTTCAGAGTGCAGGTAGTGAGCCATCGGCAGGAAAAAATGTGGTGAGTATAGATAGGGAAGGAAAAAGTCTTTTCCTTCTATTCTTTTAGGTTCCTTGACTGGGGTCCTAATTACAAAAGACAATTTAACAAGATAAAAACAAACACTTTTTGGGTTTTCTTTAAATTATTAATTAAATATTTTAGAGACAGGGGTCTTGCTGGATTGATGAGGCTGGTCTGGAACTCCTGGGCTCAAGTGACATTCTTGCCTTAAACTCAGCTTCTTGAGTAGTTGGGACTACAGGTGTGCACCATGGAGCCCAGATATTGATTAATATGCATATCTCATAGATACAGGGGAGACACTCAAGAAAAACTAACTGAGAGACAGCTGAAACTTGGGATTAAATAGCATCTTTAGCCAAACAAAGGAAGAAGGGTGTGGGAGAGGGAAGTTATAGGAAGGAGACCAGGGAAAATGCAGTAAACCAGGGCTGGTCAGGTTTCCTGTGCGGATTGAAGGCAGTGCCTTCTCTGTGATAGGAGCTAGTGATTTACAGTCCTTCTCTTCCTGGCAGAGAAAGGCAGATGCTCTTACAAATAGAGATTTACTCCATAAATGTAAAATTTCCCTTAAAAAATGTGACTTCTGCTTTTCAAAACTTCTATGTCTCAGAACCATAGGAGAGGTGAACTCCAACAGGTAGGCAACTAAACAAGGAAATTTATCACTACAGCAAATAGAAAATAAAACTCAAAATGATAGGAAACAAAAATCATATCTCTATAATAAGATTGAATGTCAAAGGACTCAACTCGCCAATTAAAAGGCACGGACTGGCAATGTGGATCAAAAAGCATAACCCAACTATATGCTGTCTACAAGAAACTCACCTTCTAGCCAAAGATACTCATACGCTAAAGGTAAAAGGATGGAAAAAATATACCATGCAAACGGAGATGGAAAACAAGCAGGGGTAGCAATGCTTATATCAGACAAAATAGACTTTAAGCTAAAACACATCAGAAGAGACAAAGAGAGTCACTTCTTATTAATAAAAGGAACAATCCAACAAGAAGATATAATAATAGTAAACCTTTACACCCCAAATGTGGGCATACCACATTCATAAAACAAAGTCTTCAGGACATCAGGTCCCAAAGAGACCCAAACACAATAATATTGGGAGACTTCAACACACCACTCACGCCACTAGATTGAGCCTCCAGACAAAAGATGAATAAAGATTGTTCAGACCTAAAGAAAACTATAGACCAAATGGATCTAATAGACACATACAGATTATTTCAACCAACAACACCTGAATACACATTTTTCTCAGCTGCCCACGGAACATTCTCCAAAATAGACCACATACTGGGTCACAAAGCAAGCACCAGCAAATTCAAAAGATGTGATATAATTTC
>PVJS01024471.1:0-28658 GCA_004027185.1 Glis glis
TGAAAACACATGGCATGCTAATGACATGAAAACACATGGCATGCTAATGACATGAAAACACATGGCATGCTAATGACATGAAAACACATGGCATGCTAATGACATGAAAACACATGGCATGCTAATGACATGAAAACACATGGCATGCTAATGACATCAGCAAAGGAAATCAAATAAGAGCCTCACTGGCAATAAATGACCAGGAGAGGTAGTCTCCTTCCCCACTGAGCTTGAGACTCCCCTCCGGCACTGAGAGACACCCGATACCCCACACCAGCAAGGGGAATTCTGCCTGGACAAGTGGCTCAGCCCAGGAAGCACCTTCACTCCCACAGACCTGAGATTCCCCCACCCCATTGATACACACTTTGCGGCCCAGTCTGGGAAAGCCTCTTCTGGCAGTACCAGCAAGGACCAGTAGGAAGGCTAGCAACATCCAATAAACCAAACAGAACAAAATAACACTGCAAAGCTCTGAAAAGTTAACTTTCATAAGAACCATAGCCCATAAAAGTAATCTAGAACTGTGTGTTAACCTTAAATGAAGTGACTGCTAAAACAAAATATTAAAATAGGACCCTAATATAGCAGACAAAATGTCCAGCATACAATTAGGAATCATTGGTCATACCAAGGATGAGAATAATCACTGAGAAAAAAGTAATCAACTGAGCCCAACAGTGAAACACATCAGATGCTGTCTATCAAGAACTTTAGAGCATTATAAAATGCTTTAACAAGAAATTACGAATTCTCTGGAAATAAGTGGAAAAATAGAATGTCTCAACAAAGAAGTATATACTATAAAACACAAATACCAAGTAGACATTATATAACTGAAAAATACAGTAATGGAAGGTAAAAACTTGCTAGATGGATTCAATATCAGAGTGGAGATGATAAAAACAGAATCAGAGACCTTAAGGATAGATCAGTAAAATTCACCCAATCTAAACAACAGAGAGAAAATAAGCTAAAAGGCAAATAAAAACAAAAACAGAAAAACTTTTAAAAAGAGCCTCAGAGACCTGTGGAACAATGACAAAATACCCAACTTTTTGTATCGCTGTAAACTCAGAAGACAAGGGACAAGTGAATGGAGCCAAAGGGCTATTTGAAGAAATAACTGATGTAATCTCCCTAAATTTGGTGAAAAACATAAATCTAGAGATTCAAAAAGTAAGTCAATCTCCAATTGGATAAACTGAAAGAAATACAGGCCAACACACAACATAACTAAACTTCTGAAAATCAAAGACAAAGAAAAAAAACTATTGAAAGTAGCCAGAGAAAAATGTCTAACTACATGGGGAAAACAATTTGAATGACATTGCAGATTTCTCATCAGAAACCAGAGAGACCAGAGGATGTGGCATAACATTTTTAAGTGCTGAAAGAAAAGAACTTTCAACCATAAATACTATATCCAGCAAAACTATCCTTCAGAAATAAATGGAAAATCAAGACATCCTCAAATTAAGAAAAACTAGAAGCATTTGTCTCTGGAATAACTTCTCTTAAAAATTACTCAAGGAAGTTATTCAAACAGAAAAGAAATTAGGCCGGGCGTGGTGGTGCACGCTTGTAATCCCAGTACTTGGGAGGCTGAGACCGGAGGATCCGGGTTCACAGCCAGCCTCAGCTACTTAGTGAGGCCCTCCGCAACTTTGTGAGACTCGGTTTCAAAATAAAGAATAAAAAATAGGGCCGGGGGTGTAGCTCAGAGGTAGAATGCCCCTGGGTTCAATCCCCAGTACCGCAAAAAAAAAAAGAAAGAAATTATAAAAGAAGGAAAGTTTAAGCTTTCAGAATGATGAAAGAAAAAAATGGGTACCTACAAGAGACTATATGTCTCCTTGAAAATTTTATAAATAACATTTGAAAATTAAAACAAAAATCACAACTCCTTCTGACATTCAAAACAATAATATCTAAAATTGGGAAAGATAAAGGAACCTAAATGGAAGGAAGATTTTCACACTTCACTTTAGTGGTAAAATATCGGTAAGTGAAATGTGCATATAATAATGCCTAGAACAACCACAAAGGAAACTATATAAAATGTACACTTGAAATACTAAAATGAGGAGTAAAAAATCTAAAAGAATAACTTTTAAAAAGTTTGCAACGAAGTGAAAATAAAAATAATGAAGACAACTAAAAAATAACCTAGGCCTTGGGTAGAAAAGAGACTCCCATGACAATGCATAACTACATTCATTTGGGGTTCACATATATATTACCTGTACAGTGTAGGAATCCTCAAGCCAAGAAATTAACATTACAAATGGTCCCCCACTGGTACTTCTCCTGGATGCCTGCATTAATTAATGTAAAATCACTCCAGTTATAGGAAACACTCTCAACACAGGCTTCACGGGATTCCTGCAGATAAAGTCTCACTGAGGATAAGCTCACAATGCAAAACTGTACTATACAGGAACAAACAATCTACCATAAGGGAGAAAAAGAAGATGCAAGAAGCTGTAGGATTAGACACTCTGCTGTTATATAATTTACATATTTTAATTTTCGTCCATGGTTCCTGGCTCATAACTCCCATAGCCCTTGGTATTTTCTAAATGAATAGAACAATAAAACTAAAGTAATTGGCCTTTGGTTCTTGGGTCCTGAACCAGTTTTGAAATAGCTTCAGAGTGATAAAGGAAGAAGACAGTCTCTTTTTTTAATAATGTTGGGGCTCTTTAGAACCAAAAAAACGAAATCTCTCTCTGTGTCTGAGCTTTTCCTGCCTTCCTTTCACCTGCTCCTTCTCCCCAGGCAGGCCACAGAAACTAGAATCTCTGAACCCCAAGGTGGGACATAGAAACTAAAAGTATGCTCTAATTGTTCTCTGCCTTCCAGTCATAGAGCTGGCCAAAAAGAAATTATCTTATCTACCTTGCCCGATAGCAGTTCACAAGCTCGAATTAGCATTAGATCATACCCATTTTGTCTAATCACATTTCTCCAATGAAGTTCCATAAAAAATGGAAAGGACAAGGTTCAGAGAACTTCTGGACAGCTGAAGGCTATAGCTGGAGGACGAGAGGAGGGTGAACTAGAACTCATCCCCGTGCCAGGAGGGTAGTGCACTCCAGCTCCACAGGGATGCATCCTGGGCTCAGGATTCCTCCAAACCTCTTTATCTGCATGCTTATTTGTATTCTTTAAAATGTCTATTATAATAATCCTATAAATGCATGTAGAGTGTTTCCCTGAGTTCTATGAGCTAATCGAGCAAATTAATAGAACCCAAGGAAGGGGTTACAGAAACCCCAATTTGAAGCCAGTTGGTCAACTGTTCTGGATGCCCAGACTTGTGACTGATGTCTGAAGAGGGAACAGTCTTGTGAGACTGCGCCCTCAGCCTGTGAGACCTGATGGAATCTGCGAGTAAAGAGCAACAGAATCGAATGGAATTAGAGGATGTTCAGCTAGTGTCCCCTGCAGAACTGACTGCTTGCATGCTGGTAGAGAGAAACCCCTCAACATTTTGGGATCAGAAAAGTGATCCCTGTTGTGAGTGTATGGTAGGAAAAACTGAGTTGAGTTTTTCCTACTGTAACATGGAAATGCTCCCCCAAATTAATAATAGTTCAATTAACTAATTGAACTATACAAGAGACAATAGAATGGATATTTTTTAAATTATCAAAGAAACAAGAGAATCAATAACATGAAAGGAAAGACATCACACAGATTTAAAGTGTCACCCAGATGGAATTTCAACAAATGAAAAATATAGGAGGAGCTTACAACAGGTAAGGTGACTTACACTTGTACAACTACACAACCAAGAAAAAAGTGTAGGTGTTATACAAGAATCACAGTGTGTTCCAAACGACCGAGGAAAGAGGGCTTAGGTATAATTGGAAGGACCATGAAAGACTTAAGGAAGGAGGTAGCATTTGAAATATACTTAAAGGCACAACAATAATACAGTGCTCATATTCTGCCAGGGATTATATTTTTATTTGGTACTCACAATATATTTCTTTGAACTTTTTATTTTCAGGTAATTGTAGACTCATATGCAGTTATAAGAAATAGTATGGAGAATCCCCATGTATCTTTAACCTAGTTTCCCTCAATGATAACATCTTGTGAAACCACAGTACAATATCATAAGTAGGATATTAGCAAATATTACAGTCAAAATATCAAACACTTCCATCACCACAATATACGATCACTCATTTCCCCTCTTATTGTCACTTCAACTTCCTGCTTTCATCCCCTCTTTAACCACTAATCTGTTCTCCATTCCTATAATTTTGTCAATTCAAGACTTTATATAAATAAATTCATACATATGAAACAATAGGACTTTTCACTCAGCATAATTTTCTGAAAACTCATTCACACTGTTGCATGGATTATTAGTTCATTCCTTTTTATTGCTAAGTAGTATTCCATGGTAGTACCACAGTGTTTTTTTCAACCGTTCACCGATGGAAGGATCTTTATACTATTTCCAATGTTTGGCTATTGTGAATAAGGCTGCTATAAGCATGTGTACATGGGATTTTGTGTGAACACAGTCTTCATTTCTCTGTGATAAATGATCAAGAATGCATTGCTGGGCTGTATGATAATTGCATGTTTAGTATTTTAACTAATAGCCAAACTGTTTTCCAAAGTATTATACCATTTTACAATCTCACTTCCAATTTATGAGTCATGTAGTTTCTCTACATCCTCAATAGCATTTGGTATTTTCAATACTTTTTTAGTTATTCTGGTAGTTCTGTAGTGATATATTACTGGGGCTTTAATTTGCATTTTCCTAGTGGCTACTGATGTTAAAATCTTTGTTTGTGCTTATTGGTCACCTACAGATCCTCTTCAGTGAAACGTCTGTTTATGTCCTTCATACATTTTCCAGTTGGATTTTTTGATGGTGAGTTTTGAGAGTTCTTTATATTATGTATTCTAGATACTAGCTCTGTATTGGATATGTGTTTGTAATTATTTCCTTCCAGTATATAGCTTATCTATTCATCTTCTTAACCTCCCACAGTTTTTAGTTTTTTTGTGTGTGTATGTGGTACTGGGGATTGAACCCAGGGGTATCCTACCTCTGAGCTATACCTCTAGCACTAGTTTTTTTTTTTTTAATTTTGAAACAGGGTCTCACTAAGATTCTAAGGACCTCACTAAGTTGCCAAGGTTGGCCTCAAGCCTGTAATCCTCCTGTCTCAGCCTCCCAAGTACTAGGATTACAGGTGTGCACCACCACACCCAGCTAAAAGTTTTTAATTTTAATGAAGTCTAATGCTTTTTAATTTTAATGACGTCCAATGTTTTTTTATAGATTATGCTTTTTGTCTAATAAATCTTTGCCTAACCCGAGGTTTTAAAGATCTTCTATGTTTTGTTCTAAAAGTTTTATATTTTACATATAAATTCATTATCTATTTTAGGTTAATTTTTTGTATAAGATGTGAGACAGGGTTAGGTTCTTTTTTTTTTAACTTATTGATATCCAATTGCTCCAGCACCTACTTGTTGAAAAGGCCATCTTTTCTCCACTGAACTGCTTTTACACCTTTGCCAAAAATCAGTTGGGCATATTTGTGCATGTCTATTTCTGGGTTTTCTATTCTGTTCCATTGATCTATGTGTTTATTCCTCTGCCAACATAATTAAGATGCAATCTTAATTACTGAAGCTATATAAGTTTTGAAATTGGATAGACTGTTTCTTCCTACTTTATTCTTTATTTTCAAAATCGTCTTAGCTCTTATGGTTCTTTTGCTTTTCCATGTACATTTTGGAATATTCTTTTCTATATCTACCAAAGATCTTGCCAAGATATTGATAGGATTTTTTTAAGTGTGTATATCATTTTGGGGAGAAGTGACATCTTTACTATATTGAGTTTTCCACTCCACGAACACGTATTCTTCTCCATTTATTTAGATCTTTGATTGTCCTCATCAACATTCAGAATGCAAGTCTTGTACATGTTTTGTTAGATTTATACCTAAATATTTTATTTTTTGAGTGCTTGTAAAAGATACTGAATCTGTGTTTTGTACTGGGGATTAAACCCAGGGACATTCTACCTCTGAGCTACACCCAAGCCCTATTTTATTTCAAAACAGGATCTAAGTTACCACATGCTGGCCTTGAACCTGCCATCCTCCTGTCTCAGCTTCCCAAGTACTGGGATTACAGGTGTGTGCCACTGCACCCCAGCTGATAATGTGTTTTTAATTTCAGTGTCCATGTGTTCATTGCTAAAATATTTTTAATGTGTATCTTACATCTTTTGACCTTGATGAATTCATTTATTGGTTCTAGAAGTTTATTTGTTTTATTTTGTTTGGTGGATGCCTTAACATTCTTCAAATAGACAATCATGTCATCTGCCAATAAGAACACTTCTTCCTGATATGACTGCCTTTTCTTTCCTTTCCTACCTCATTGTATTTTTGTTGAAGTTCTAGCACTGTATTTAATGTGCTGAGAATGGATATTCTTGTTTTACTCTAAGTCTTAGGGAGAAAAAAATCAATAGGGCTTACATCTGCCATTTTGCTTTTTGTTTTCTGTCCTATTTTTGATCCTCTGCTTTCTTCTTCTTGCCTTATTTTCTTTGGTTTAACCTCCTTTCTGTTTTCCTCCCTTCCTTGAACATTTTTTTAGAAATCCATTTTCATTTATCTATACTGCTTTTAGTGAATTTTTGGTATGGTTTTTCACTTAGGTACTTTGTTATTACGTTATACGTACATATCCTATCATCGTCTAATATATTGTCATTTGAAAGTCCTGACTCTCCAAAAGACCTCCTCTGGCATCACCCCAGCAGGAAGGAAAGGGGATCTTCAATGCTGCTAGGTGGAGGTAGAAGTCCAAGCTCCCAAGTTCCCCCAAGTGGTCTGCACTGACACAATTGTTGCATGAGGAAGGAAGAAGATCTGGCTATGAGCTCATGGAAATGAAGGCCCCAGTTCTCCACTTGGCTTTATTAATACCACCTCAGCAGGGATGTTGGGCGCTTTAATACAGCCTCATGAAGTTGTAAATCAAAGCTCTCCAGGTGGCCTTTGTTGGCATGAGTGGCATGGAACTATAGTTTTTCCTATAGTTATTGGCTGGAATAGAATAGTTTTGTCTGAAAATTTTCTATGGAGCTGGGCTTCCCCTTTCCTGGTACTTTGGCCAGAAAGAACAAGCTTTTATTGGGGTTTATATTTTCTTTGTCCTTCAGTGTTTCTGGTTTTCTGACTTCTTTGGTTCCAAATCTGGGATATATAACATAGAAAGAAAATCCAGGGAACTCACCACTGAGTCTCATTTTGGGTACTGCGTTAGTCAGTTTTCCATTGCTATGACAAAATACCTGAGATAATCAACATAAAGAGGAAAGATTGATTCTGACTCATGACTTCAGAGATTTCAGTCCATGGTCATCTGGCTCCATTGTTCTGGGACCTGTGGTGAGGCAGAACATGATGGCAGGAAGCAGGTGGCGGAGCAAAGCTGCTCACCTTATGGTGGCAAGGAAGCAAAGAGAGAGGGGAAGGGGCAGGTTACCAATATCCTCTTCAAGGACATGTACCAAATGAACTCTCTTCCTTCCACAGGCTCCACAGACTGGCAACCGAGCTTTTAGCACATGAGCCTTTGGGAGACACGTAAGATCCACACTATAACAGGTCCCAAGATTTTGAGTCTGCTCTCTTCACTTTTCAGAATCTTTTTATACTTGTGATATCTATATATATCATGTTCAGGTTTTCGTTGTACTTAGCAGGAGAAATCAGTAAATCTCCATCTTCCCAGAGGCAAGAGTGTCCATAATATATCTTTAAAATTTGAATCTGAGTCTAGATGTGGCAGTACATGCCTAGAATTCCAGTACTTGGGAGGCTGAGACAGAAGGATCACAGGTTCCAGGCCAGCCTCAACAACTTACCAACTGTATTTAATGTGCTGAGAATGGATATTCTTGCTTCACTCTAAGTCTTAGGGAGAAAAAAATCAATAGGGCTTACATCTGCCATTTTGCTTTTTGTTTTCTGTCCTATTTTTGATCCTCTGCTTTCTTCTTCTTGCCTTATTTTCTTTGGTCTAACCTCCAATAAAACTTACCAATAAAAAAGGATGAGGGTGTAGATTGGATATAGAATGTCCCCTGGGTTCAATTCCCAGTACCAAAAAACAAAAACAAAAATAAATAAATAAAAATAAATAAAATTCGAATTGATTGCCAACATTTTAAAATCAGAAGATTTCAAATGAAAATCCAGTGATTTGGGGTTTTTTTGAAAAATTGGAATATCTGTCAATATTGGGCCCACACTCCGGAAGGGAAACACATGGCTAGCACTGCATCGTACAATATGGTAGCCCATTAGCCACATATGGCTGTAGAAGTTTCAAATAAAATTAACTAAAAAAATTCACTTCTCAGTGATGCTAGCCACATATGGCTAGTGGCTACTTTATTGGACAGTGTAGTTAGATAACATCCCATCAGTGAAAAAAATTCTACCATCCTGCACTGGGCTTGATCATGAGGGAGGTAGGCATGCTCCAGTTTGCCAAGCCCCCACCACTTGATGATACAGTAGCCCATACCGTTCATTTACCTCATGTGCTGACAAATGTGTGTTTATAATTGCTGGCTTAAAGGGCCAGTAGAGTTTGACTAGTGGAGATGCAGGGGTAGTTATATTATGGGGAGCACAGCGGAGACAATGAGATAGAAGTGGGAGAAGTGGTAGTCCTGGAAAATCCAGGCACTTAGGTTTAAGTAGAAAGTAGGAGAAGAATGGGGGGAGGGGGGAGAAAAGCACTATAGAGATTAAGGACTCACTGAAGGTAGATCACATTTTAGTTCCCACTTTGCCTGTGACTAGCTGTGTGATTCTCCTGTCAGTCTCACCTTGGACACCCTCCTTTGTTTCCTGTGTTATACCTATGTTGGCTTTCTCAGTTCCTTGGCTATACCAAGCAACTTCCTTCTTTAGGACCTTCACACTGCTCCTACCTTTGCCAGGACCACTCTGCACCCTGAGCTTTAACCCCACATGTTGGGCCAACTCCATTTAACCCATGAATTCCAGGGAAGCTTTCTTGGAGCCTCTACCAGGTAAGGTCCCGGCCATCAGTGCTCACAGTGCCTGACTCAAGTCCATGTCATTCACCACAATGTGCATGCATTATCTACTCAAGTAGTTACTTATTTGTGTGTCTCTCTGCCCTACTTGGCTGTGAGCTCCATGAGCGCCAGGACCATGACTATCTTGTTCACTGCTGTATTCTCAGTCTAGCAGAGCACCTGACACAGAGTCAACACCAGAGCAAACATTGATTGCTACAGGTGTGAAAGTTCTTCTGACCTTAGTTTCTGCAACCACAAAATGGGAGCAAAATAACTACTGTCCTTGCATTATAAACAGATTAGGAAAATAAAACATGATAGACTATTTTAAATTTAAGACCAAAAAGCAATAAATGTTTTTATTGTCAAAAGGAAAAATGTTAGTGAAATAGTTACCAACCATGAGACTCTCTGGTGACCCTGTTAAAAATGGACACACAGCCAGGAGTGGTGGCGCACGCTTGTAATCCCAGTACTTGGGAGGCTGAGACAGGTGGATCATAGGTTTGCGGCCAGCCTCAGCTACTTAGTGAGGCCCTCTGCAACTCAGTGAGACCCTGTTTCAAAATATAGAATAAAAAATAGGGCTGGGGGTGTAGCTCGGAGGTAGAATGCCCCTGGGTTTAATCCCCAGTACCTAAAAAAAATGGACACACTTTAGAACTCCGGAGCTGAGCCATACGCTGAGGCCTCAGAGTTGTTAGAAAGCAGCCCAGCAGCACTGCTATGAATCTTGTCCTTGTAGTGCCCTTTTAATTACTGAGTGTTTTGCTTGGCACTATCTTGAAGCTCAATTTATTTTAATCTAAAGCCTGATGAATTTCATTCCAGCTGGAGGTATATTTTATGTCTTAGCTAATCACCTCCAAGTCAATCAAAGGGCAAACCTTCTGGGCCTCAGTTTCCCCATCTGTTAAATGAGAATAACTGCTGTTCTGTTTGACTTGCAGGTGTACAAAGATCATCTGAGAAAACAAATGGGAACAGAGATGACAAATTGTAGGGTGCTCTTATTTGGAAATAGTATCTGGCTTCTCCCTCAGGGTGCTATGACTGTAGAAGAGAGGACTGCTCAAGGCCAGTAGGGGCTTCCCCTTTAAAGGGTATTCAACTTGAATGGGACCGGAAGAATCTGAGTATTAACCCCCCCCCCAATGAGACCAGGAAGAGAAGAAATGCAATGCAAGCTTTGCTAGAATTCCAGCATCTTCAGGCTTTGCTAGAATTCCAGCATCTTCAGACCTTGCTGGGGAAGGGGGCTCAATGACTCACCTCAGCCATAACCAAGCACCAGGTGCACCTGCATCCAAGCAAAGGTAGGGTGGAGGGACCCCAAGAGGTGTGGATCAGCTGAGCTCCCAATGGGCTTTATTTCATCCCTGCCCCACCTAGGACAAGGTGCAGCTGGCATGTCAGCAGCACTCAGCTCTCAGCACAGCAGAGGGCAGTGATACCCTCATCTCAGTCACACCCAGGGCAGCCTGGAGAGACAATCCTCCCAGTGTGTGTGCAGGACAGAGTTCAGAAGATGGGATGACACCTGAAATTGGTCTTGCTGATCCTCCTTCTCTCCAACCTGGGTGACCCTACCCCACCCCAGCTCAAATACACACACAGGCATAGAGACACACAGACACACTCATACACAATCACTGTATACACACACCTACACACAAGCACACACATGCATACAAACAGCAGAGATTTTCAGAATTAATCCCTTCAAACTACTATAGCTTAAGTCATTTAACATCCTAAGTTTGGGAAGAGATGAGTCTATTCTTCAAGCAGGAAATCAGGAATTGATATGTGACATGTGATCCAGTGACAGAAGTGTTTCTGTCCAGGGGTCAAAGAACCCTGTTCTAGCCCCAACTCTGCCACTATCAGATGTGACCTGAGGTCCATCACTTATCTCCCCGTGCTCCATCTAGCTTCCTCTAACATGAAATAAGGGCGGTGGTCTCAACATTCCACACACGTGTTCACTTCCATGGCTCTGTGGTCCCCTGCTTCCTCCATCTTCTTGATGGCAGACAAAGGAGGTGTCCTGTCTCCCCTCTCCAGTTCCTAAGAGACGGAGATGCTCCAGTGCGGGAAGCCAGCTGAGCAGGGGGAGCCCCCTTCCTCCCTTCCCATGGTACTTAAACGAGTTAGAAACTGATGGGGTGCAGGGCATGGCTTTATGGTATATGGGTTTATTTGACTAAATTAGAAATTAGGAAAGAGGTCAACAATGAAGTCAGATGACAGTTTTAAAGGGAACTGAATTCTTTCTGCCTTTTACCACTAGTGGGTGGGATCCCAGAGGAACCTGAGTTTCCAGAGGGATTTGGTGCTGGGGTATTAAACCTGCAGTGTTTGCTTTAGGAAATAGGTTTTTAGAAGGATGGGCTAGGGAAGCAGGGCCAAATTTCAGCAAAATTATGAGGTCAGTGACATTTCTGTTCTGTGTTCCTCCCATCGAGGGCACCTTCATGACCCATTTTCAGGGCAGCCATCCAATGGCTTCGTGACAGACACAACTCCCTCCTGACTGCTCCCAGGCTTGCTCTTGCCACACCCACAAAACTGTCCTGGTTAAGTCTAGATCTCTAGATGTCACCTGATTTCAATATAGGGAAATGCCTTTGGGTCCCTAAAAGCCACTTCATTTCAACAAAATAGGTATTACTAGCTCTGAGGGGCTGGACCTGTGTTAGGAGAGAACAGGTCATAACCTTGCCCTCCAGGACAGCTCCAGGGGTGACACTTGAGTATGTCCCTTCCTGCCTCCATTCCCTGACAATTCAAGGTAGTGGACTTGACTACTTCAGGTGGATCCAAGATCCAAGTTGGCACTAGGCCTGCCCTTCAACAGCTCTATGGTTGTTTAGAGGAGTCGAGCATTTTGCCAATGCCCATGCTCCCTAACCTCCCTCGCTTATTGAATTGAACATCTGAACCCAAGAGCTCACCACATCTTCTCCATTTCCAATCTCAGGGCCAAAATGTCCTGCATATTGATAATGCATTTGGAAATCCGTTTTCTTTCTTCTCCAAGGGAATTGTGTAAAATGTCCATTTCCTCAAATCAAAGCATTTCTAAGAGAATAAGCTAATTTGTTCACTTATTATAAATAACAGCACATTAAGGGAAGAGATGGCTTGGACTCTGCAGGAGATAATCGGAAAATTAATTCTTCACAGACTATTTTTATGTTCAAAGCACAGTGTTGCTAGTGTGACAGGAGTATAATCTGCTCTTCCATTTTGCAACTGAAATCTCCTCTCTGTCACTCCAAAGGCCCACGAAATTGTGGCTGCCATAAGTATGTCTGGGTGTGGCTGGGAGGACTGAGCAGTCAAGCCCAGAGGCATGGCCCCAGGCATGTTAAATAGGAAGAGCTTGTCATCAGAGTCCTGTAGGAGGATGTGACCAAACATCAGGAGAGCAAGTTCTAGTCCCAGCCCTGCTGCTGCCTTGGCTGGGACCAGAGCCAACTACCTTCTTTTCTCCAGGTTTCAATTTCCTCCTGTGTAAAATTATGACTTTGACTTGGAAGCTGACTGCTCTTGAACCAATCCTGGCCTGCCATAACGTTCTCGCTGAAATGAAGCTTGTGTACCAACTTCCTTTAGCTCAGGTCTGTCCAAAAGGTACTGTCATAACTTAATTTTTTCTAGAGTTTGCAGTCAAAAGCTTTTATTATTTATCTGAAAGTACTCCTTATAAATCTCTGCTAGATATTATATAAACAAATTAATTTTTAAAAATCAAATAGCAGCACAAGTAAATGCTAGTTGGGTTTTATCTTATTTTAATGGCTTAACTTAGCACACAAACAAACAAATAAAAACCCAGCCCCTCTATGTCAGTCCTCAAACTATCTTCTGAAATGTATATACAACTGGTCTATACAACCGAAGGGGCTGGAAACCAATGGATTGCATGGTCTCCAAGCTCCTTCCTGGTTGGGATTCTCACCATGTTAGATTGTGGTATCTGCTGGTGGTAAGTCCATCCCCCACCCTTACTACCAAAAGGAGTGACTGATTGCCAGTTTTTAAATTTTTCAGTGGTTCTCAACTTTGGCTGCACCTGGATTCACATGGCAGCCTTTACAAGAACACTGAATCCCCATGCGCCTCCCACCCAAATAAGTAGAATCAGTATCTAGGAGCGGGGCCTAGTCATGGGCAGCTTGTTAAAAACTCAACAGACAGTAATGCTATTGTGCAGCCAGGAATATGAGCCCCCAATTGAGATGTTTGTAGGCCTGACTGGATGATAGAATTGTTTGGAGGAGCTTTTATAAAAATTCAGATTCCTAGGCTATACTCCAGACTTATTAAGTCAGAAATTCTAGGGTACAGGCAATCTTATTTTCAAAAACTTTCCAAATAAGTCTACTGTTGTGAGGCCTCAGACTGGTATTTAGAAATCACCGGTAGTTGTTAGATGTCAAAGTGGAAAGGTCTCAGGAAGGTTCACTGATCCATGCATTTTTCTGACACAGGGTCATATCTGAAATGTTGACATTTAGGAGTCATTCATTTCCCCCATGGTATCCTTCATTGGAATGTCCTATCCAAGAGGCCAGTGACCTCACAGACTCCCTTCCATCCGAGCATCTTTGAATTCATGAAATTGGAAGAAGGATGGGTAGGTGATGAAGAAAGAAGCAGGAAAATGCCAGAAACACAGGTTTCTCTGCCCACTCCTCTGCTCTGCCTGGCCCAGGGTATGTCACATAGTTGAGCTACTTTTCAGGAGTGGCGGCCAAGGTGTAGACCCTCCACACATCTTCTCAAACAGACTTCCTAAGTCCCCGAACACAGTATATCCAGGCCACCAGCCATCAAGGGCAGAGGTGACCTCCCGATGGCAGCATTCATATTAGACCAGTTGCTCTGTGTACCCAGAAATGAAATGTTCAGCAAAGTTCTGGTTGTTTGCAATTCACGTTTTTATCAGCTTAAGATAAAAGATGAGATGCTGAGAACTTTGTTTGCTATGCTCCTAAGCAAAGCCCAAAGGAATTGGAAACCTTCACAAAATTATATTAAGCTTCCAAAGGCTTTTGCATGAATGAAATGGTTGAGACTAGGTCTACTATAAAACAGACTAGTGATAAATGAAGGCAAAACATCATATCCAGAGCACAGCGACAGTGCTTGTGTCATCAAATTCCCACGAAATCCTCATGAAAGTAGCTGGGTTGAACTAACATCCAGAAGAGAATTACTATGCCTAAGAGGCCTCCCACCTAAAGCATCAACCCAGCCCAGAGGTAAGACATGGTTGTTTAGGAAAGGGAGTAATAAGATTGGAGGACATAGTAACAGCCAACATTTATTGAGTCCCTATTCTGCAAAGGCTATTCTTTCACTTTAAATATATTAGCTCACTTTAAATACATCATATACTCACTTAAATATATTATTTCACTTACTTCTCATAAGAATCCTTTAAGATGGGTGCCATCACTAACTACATTTTATAAAGATAGTGAGACAAAGATGGCTAAGTCACTTCTACATGAACACACAAGTATCTGTTGGAGTCAGCATTTGAAGCTAGACAGACTGGCTCCAGGAACATGTGCTGAGCACTGAGTTAGACACTTGGGGATATAATGGAGGAGAGTACTACAGAGTTCCAGGATACTGAAAGATTAAGTACGAAGTCAGGGGCAGAGTGGGAATGGTGTAGGTAGGTGCTCCGACAATCCTGTGGCCTTGAGAAACTTTCCCCCTCTTTAGCCTCAGTTCGCCTATTTGTGAAATGTGAGGATGGTCTGATATTCTCCAAGATATTCTGAGTTCAAAAGGGATAAAAAATAAAATAGTAGACTAGCCCAGGAGCTCAGTTGACTAGAATTTCTATATGTGTAGGAAGGAGTGTTTTAAAGAGGGGAAGCAAACTCCTAAAGAAAGATGAAAATGGCCATTCTGTGCTGCTCTATAATCTGGGAGATATACACAAGGCATCCTTTTCTATACTCTGGGGAGCTTTTGTCCAACCCTAAAAAGAGGGCAAAAGAAAAAGAAAGAAATGTCTTTCCCTCTGCTTCCTTGTGAGTTTTCCTTTCAATGATGTATCAGCTGTCACTATAAAAGGAATTGGAGACACAGGGAGTTTGAGGCAGGGACTTTGCTGGTCATTTGAGTGTACATGCTACCAACAGCCAACAGCATCAAATATTCATCCCCATCTGAAAGTAACCCTGCCAAGGCATCAGAAAAGTGCATTTACTAAATACCTAAACATCTGGACAGCAGCCTTTCCAGAGGAATCAGAGCCAGAGAGAGCAGAACCAGAGCTCAAAGTGACAGTGCAACTAGCTTAAGCAGATGAAAAGACAAAGGTGGCCAGAAAACATTATCCAGCCAGGCCTGCCATGGAGTGGGGCGGGCTAATACGAAAAGAGCCTTGGCAATGAGCCCCTTGTTTACAGCAATTGCCTCTGCTAACAAACATAATGTGTAGGTCTCTCCATCTTGCTCCAAGGTCAGAAATGAATCTCTCATTCCATCTGTATCCCAATCAGAAAATCAGATTCTAGGCCACTCTTTGAGCCTGGCAAAGCACAACCAACACCCTTTATGATTTGCTGCACTTCTGTAGATTAACTTGGAACTGTTCCCATGACAACAATCAACCTGGGTCCCAATGCTTTGGCAGAGCATACCCTACAACTCCCAGTGGCACCACCTCCATGAACCTCTTTCTTTTCCTCTCTATCCCTCTCTCTTCTTGCCCAAAGCTATCATGAATTTCTTTTAAATGAATATATTGAAAATAGTCTGGCATGTCCTCAAAAGACTAAAAGTAGTAATAATGCATGACCCAGTAACTCCACTTCTAGATGCATAAACCTAAGAAAATTGAAAACACATGCCCACTTGAAAAACTTGTACACAAGTGTTCATAACAGCATTAGTCTATTATAATAGCCAAAGAGTAGAAACAGCACAAATGTTCATTGATGGATGAATGAATAACAAAATATTATCCATGCAATGAAATATTACTCGGGCATAAAAAGGAATGAAGTACTGATACAATATGAATGTACCTCAAAAACATTATAGTAAATAAAAGAAGTTAGTTCCAAAAGACAACATATAGTATGATTGCATTTATATGAATTGTCCAGAATAGGCAAATATATAGAGACAAAATAGATGATTGTTTAGGGTTGGGTTGGGGATGTAAGAAAATGACTGCTAATGGGTACAATGTTTCTTTTAAAGGAGACAAAAAATGTCCCAAAATTAGATTGTTATAGTGGTTACACAACTCTGTGAATATACTAAAAAAATTGAATCATACACTTGAAATGGGCAAATTATGTGGTATATGAATCATATCTCAATAAAATAATTTTAAAATGAATATATTACTTAAATATGCTTTATAGTGAAATATAATAAAGCTTACAGCTTTTAAGTGGATTACATTCTAACACAGCTTTAGAGAAAATGGAAGTGAAGCTCCAATTACCTCCTTCTTCCTTTTCTCACTAGAGAGATGTTCTCACAAAAGTGGACAGTAATTGCCTAACTCCTTTCCCCTAGAATTTCAATCTCAAACAAATGTGAATCAGATATTTTTATAGTTATGGAGGCCCAAGAAAAGGATAACAGTTTAGCCAAAAACAAGAATGATAGATATTTGGTATAATGAAGTATTTATTTAATTTTTGACATAATAAAATAGAAATTTAAATCTGCTATAGAAATTTCACCCTAAAGAATAGTGGGAAACAGGAGGAAATCTTCTATCCTGTATTGTTAGATATCAGCCTGCCAAAAGGCAGGGTGAGTGTCCTAGAACTTGAAAATTTTTCCCTATTCACAATTCCCTGAAGCAAGAACAAAGTGTTTGACTCGCTTCACAAAGCTACTGAGATGGTCAATGAGGAGACACAGAAGTTTATCGACTTCTATCCACTATAGCTCGCCTATTTCTTGACAAGATTGCTTGGCCTCTGTATATGTGAGATCCTCATCCATGAATTCAACCAACCAAATATCAAAAATATTTTTTAAAAACTGAATCTGAGCTGGGCATGGTGGCACACACTTGTAATCTCAGTACTTGGGAGGCTGAGACAGGAGGAGTGCAGCTCCTGTTCATGGCCAGCTTCAGAAACTTAGTGAGGCCCTCTGCAACTTAGTTCCAAAATAAAAAATAAAATAAGGCTGGGGGTGTAGCTCAGAGGTAGAATGCCCCTGGGTTCAATCTCCAGTGCCACCAAAAAAAGTCTGTACTGAACATGTATAGACTTTTTCTTTGTCATTTCCCCTAGATAATACAATATAGCAACTGTTTACATTGTATTAGGTATAATAAGTAATGTACAAGTGATTCAAAGTATACAGGAGGCAGTTAAATGGTGATTATTGAAAAGAGAAAAAAATAACAAATGCTAATAGACTAGAAAAGGAGAAATTTTCATACATTGTTGGTGGGAATGTAAACTGGTGTAGCCATTATGGAGAACAGTGTGAAGGTTCCTCGAAAAATTAAAACTAGAACTACCCCATGGTCCTGCAATCTCACTACTGAGTATACATCCAAAGGAATTGAAACCAGTATCCTGAAGAAGTATCTGCACTCACTTGTTAATTATAGCACTGTTCATGACAGCCAAGATATGGAATCAACCTAGGTATCTATTGCAGATGAATGGATAAAGAAAATATGTTATATATACATAATGGAGTATTATTCCACTACAAAATATATAATTCTGTCATTTTCAGTAACATAGATGGAGCTGAAGGAAATTATGTTACATGACATAAGTCAGGCTCAGAAAGACAAATACCACATGTTCTCTTATATACATGGACACTAAAAAGTTGACCTCAACTAGAGAATAGAATAGTGGTTACCAAAACCTTGAAAGGGTTTGGGGCGGAGACTTGGAGATAGGAATGGAAAATAGACACAGAGGTGTAGGTGGATAGGAGGAATAACTTCTAATGTTCTATAGTACAATAGGATAAACATGGTTGACAACCATTAATCAAATATTTCAAAATGGCTAGTGGGGAAGATTTTGAATCTTCCCAACATAAAAAAATGATATGTATCTGAGTTAATATATATCCAAATAACCTGATCTTATCATTACACATCGTACATATGTATCAAAATATCACACTGTACCCCATAAATATGTACAATTGCAATGTACTAATTAAAATAGAAACATATCCAAAAGTACAAAATTAAAAATAAATATACAGAGGGATGTGCATAGGTTATAAATGGCATATATATGGCATTGTATACAAGGCACATGCACAGCTTTTGGTATTCGGGGGGGTGCCTGGAGCCAATCCCGCATGGACACTGAGGGCTGGCTGCAGTTCCCTCCATGCCAACTTGGAAGCTTGTTCTGAGGTCGAGTGAAATAATGGATGAGAAATGCTTTGAAGACTATAAAAATCTTGGCACTTGTAAAGGTTTGTTACAACCAATCTCCATCTTGAAACAGTGGAGTACGTTAATGGCATTAATGTTTAGGCCTGAGGATATCTGTGAGCACCTGGAGGCCTTGCCACCACATTGTGCAAAAGAACCCTCAGTATTCAAAAAACTGCAGTCTCTCAGACTCACAGGATCTTAAAATCAAAAGGAACTTAGAAAGTATCTACATGCTAGATACTGATACTTGCATCTTTTCGACAACTACCATGACAATTCAGAGCTGAATCCATTAGACTTTGTGTTCTGATCGACTTTACACCAGTTTTCTACTTGCTTCGCAAGGCATCTGTTCCTTGCCTCTCCAGCCTCTGATGGCTGCAGCCTTCCTTGGCCTATGGTGACCCCACTTCAGTCTCTGCTTCCCTGGTCACACTGCCTTCTCCTCTTCTGTAGTCAAATCTCCCTCCGCCTACTTCTAAGGACATTTGCGATTACATTTAGAGACCACTTAGATAATTCAGGATAATCTCACCATCTCAAGATCCTTAATTAAAATACATTTTAAAAGTTCCCTTTTACCATTTAAATAACATCCATAGATTTGAGAGATTAGGACATGGATATTTTGGGAGGCCATTATTCAGCCTACCTTAGTCCTCAACGGGCACCAATAGTCTGCAGGAAAAAATTATATGAAGAGAACATATTTAGGATAAGCTTCAACATGCATCAATTTTGATGAGGAAGAGAGAACGAAGAGCATTCCATTGATTAATAATAATAATAAAAATAATCAATGAGGCTTTTATTAAGCATCATTTATGAGCTCATATTTGTGCCGGGTTCTTCCATCTATAGGGAGATCAGCTTCCCCAACACTTGGTCTCTGCCTCATCGCACCTATAATATATTAGAAAAGGAAACATATATGTGCATAAAGCAGTGAATGTCCTGCTCAGTGCTCTTCACTGGGAAGAAAAGCTCAGTGTGAGCTGTGATCACGGCAGCCTTACAGGGAGAGGCAGCCTCGAGTGGGCCATCCACTTTTTCAAATAGCCAAGAGGGCTGGGAGGGGGCTGAGGGGAATGGAGACTAAGAAAGGGCAGGAGGTTTGGCAAGAGGAAACTCACCAGAAACCTTACCCAGAGCAGTTATGGAAGAGCAAGAGGACGCTGAAAAGAAAGCCAGGTTTCAGCAGGTCTTGAGAGAATGGATGAGTAAGAACTGGAGGCATGGTAACAGAGAAGAGAACAGAAATGACCACTAGGAAGTAGGGTTCATTTCATTTTTCTTATAAGAAGAGAAATCTGACCATATTTGAAAGAAAACATCCAAAGGAAGGGCAAAATTAGTAATGTAACAAGGTAACAGTCAGGAAATGCAACTTGTAAAAGGGTCTTTGGTTTGGCACACTGCCCTCAGGATGAGGAAGGTGGCTGAGGCCCCAGCTCCAGTGTCACCCCTGAGACGACCCCTTCCCTCTTCACTGCTCCCTTCCTGGGTGGGGAAGGCTGCATCCTGCTGTGCCGCTTCTGCATTTCCCTCGAGTTTTCAGGGTTTGTGTAGGGACACTTTTGAGCTGCCAACAGGGATAGGGGAGGTAAGAGTTCTCCCTCTAACCATCTTGGCCCCATTCCAGTACTAATGAGACATCAACTCCTTGACAGGTAGAGAAGCCTGTTAGCCTTGGCTTTGTGTTTTTATAGCTGGTAAAAATACTGTCCTCGAGGGCTCTGGCTCATGTGTTAGCAATGTTCACCTTTTCACTTCTATCTAGGGTATATCAGGGTATGGTGTCAGAGGCAGAGAAAAAAGAAATCGAGTTTGGGGTCAGATAGGCGTTCTGGGACCTCTGGTAAAAGGATGAGGCTCAGACTTATCACCCCCAAACCTTTAGCTCTCAGGTCATCTAAACAGTTCAACTCAATTCAACAAGTATGTATCAGGATTGGCTGCGCATCAACCACTTTGTTGGGTGTTAAAGATATAAAAGTAATTAAGACTTAGAGCCTGACCCTTGTGGATGTTAGTGTACCTTTTGGGGGAAGCAGAATTGACAACATCAGCATCCACCAGAATTGCATTCTTCTGCATGCAACAGAACCCTGAAAAACAGGGAGAGATATTCAGGGATAGCTGGGAACATTGCCACACTGAACTAATCAGGATTTGTGGTGTGAAGATGGGAAGAACACAAATCTGAGTGGACACCTAGCCAGTCTGCCATGGCAACCAACTCTGAAACAGTATTGGGAGACAGTGGGAGTGGGGCTACACCAAAAATAGAAACCAAATGACATGGAGCACAAGGAAAGGAGGGTCTGGTTATTGTATTGGGGTGGAAATGGAGCGATAATATCAGTGAAAATGACAATTGGGCTAGGCATGTGCCTCTCCTGGAAAGGGCAGAAGCACAACTAAGCAAAAGAAAATGTTCCAGGCTTCTTAAAGCCCAGACTGGGGAACTGGCAGGTCACCACTTTCACCCCATTCTATTGGCTAAAACAAATCACATAGTCAAATCCCCAAATTAAAGGATGGGAAATATTCCCCTCTCCTTTTTCGGTAGGCCCTGTGAAGGGTGTAGGCTCACGCAGCAGTGAAAAACCAGGGATATTAATGCAATCTTCCACACTAAGATGTGTCTTTAAAAGGACAAGTCTATTGATAATGTAAAGAGTTGACGGTAGGAAGGAGGAAGCATGGGGAGAGAAACTAGTTTGGATTATGGTTACAGAGATACTCCTCCACTTATGAGGGGGTTGTGTCTCCATAACCCATTGTAAGTTGAAAGTATCACAAGTGGAAAGTGCATTTGATACAGCTAATCTGCCGAACATCATAGCTTAGCAACACAGAACACTGCAGAGTCTCCATTGTTTGCCCTCATGATCTCATCTCTGTGCAGCTGCCCAGCATCACAAGAGTATTGTACCGCATATCGCCAGCCCAGGAAAAGATCAAAATTCAAAGTTCAGTTTCTACCAAATGCTCATTGCTTTCACACTATCATTAAAGTTGAAAAATTGTTAAGTGGAACCATTGCAAGTTGGGGACTGTCTATAATTCATTCAGGAGATAACAAGATCATGAACTAAAAAAGCAGCGTTTGTAATGGAAGAGAAAACAGAAGATGTCTTAACTGCATCTCCATGGGGAGAGCTTTGACTCTGAGAAATGACTAGCTGAAAACCCATCAATGGACACTGCCTGGTGATATTGATTGAGCTATGTTGGGCTATCAATTTCTAACATATCTTCCCTGGGGTTACAAGACATGACTGTTTATCTTCTGTCTTCGATCCTAGGCAAGATGACTCTTTGCTGGAAAAGTCTAAGAGATAAATGGGAGCCTGTGGATGGTCACACAGCAAGAATCATGACAGGGCTACTGCTGAAGTCAGAGGGTGTAACACAATTATTTTACTCCTTCCTTGGCAGCTTCCCACACAGGTATCTGGAGCACGCACAGTCTCAGCCACACGTACAACACTGATTATACCCTCTTTTCACTATTCTGCCGGTGAGCCTGGTCTCATCAAGTATCTGGGGTTTCTCAATTACACAGATTTCAGCTTTTCTGGTCGGATGCACAGAGTAAATACACCGAAGACTTTTTGCCTTCACTGTCTCTGTTCCAGCTGCCCTGCCTGTATCCTAAGGTCAAATGGGGCACCTTTGGAGCACCTGTTGGGAATTAGACTCAGGTGCCAGAGTGTAGTGTCTGGGGGAAACAAAAATAGGCTGTAGTCCTTCTCTCTGGCAATATTATGTCAGCCAGGCCACCTTGGTGCTTCTGAGCCCAGGTGTTTAATTCACTAACTACTCTTCAGTTTGGTGATGGGAAAGGAAGACCTAAAATTAATAGGTCTACTCCTTCTAACTGTCTTTACAGCTTACTAAATGTATTGAGATAATTTGGGCATCACAGAAAGAGCAGACAGTTTGGAGATAGGTTCAAATACTAATCAGGCCACTTACTATCAATGAGATATCTAAATCACTGAATACGACCAGACTGCCATGTGTAAAAGGGGGGTAATGATAATTGTCATGACCCAGTGGTTGTTAAGAGTCAAATAAGATAAAGCAGGGAAATGTTTTATAAATAGTACTGTGCACAAACATTACAAAAAGGTTTCCAGAAACCTATGACACTTCCCTATATCTCCATTCTTTACCTTTAAATCTCAAGCATAATGATTATCAGCAAAGAGGCCTTCTCAACATATCTAACCCAATCTAGTCTCATTTCAGTGTGCTCATATTTCTTTTTCTTTCTAAAACAAAGGAAAAATGATTTCAGGTTACGCTTCTTTGTAAAGCAAAACTTTATATTGTGTGTGGCACTCCATTTTCAGTACCACATTTGAGAGGGATATTAACAAATAGAGCCAACTTAGAGAAAAGAGTTAAAGGCTGCAAACGGGAACACTTGGAAAGAGAAGAAGGAAGTAAGAAAAAAGAATGCTACTTTGTGGATAGAAATACAATGACAGCTAACATCAGATTCTCAAAGGACTACTATGAGTTTGAAGGGTTAGCTTTAGTTTAGTTTTGTTTTATTTTCTATAAGTCCTTGTCTTAATACAAGTTTTCTAAAAAAAACAGAGAGCATGAGATGGGAATTAAGTTCTGAGACTGTATTTGAGAGGTGTGATTCCAGGGCAATGAGAGCAAGGGGGAAAGGAAGTGAATGCCATACGATATGTTAATATTTTAACATGGAATTATTAATGTCCATCATGTGATGTCATTTTTAATGGACATCAAGATCCACAAAGGGACACAGCTGGCCATTTGCTCTGTGCACTTGCTTGGTTACACAGGATGTTCTTAAACAGAGATGATGGTGAAACTGTGCCTGGGAACAGTCCGTGAGAGGATGCCAGGGAAGAATATTTACCCTCCTATCACCTGTTTTCCACTGGTCAAAATTTGACCACACAGGGAATTAACTCCTCTGCATTTCTAGGTAGTATTATCTGACCCCCAGAAGCTATGTGGGATTTTGAGTCTCACATCTTATGGAAGTAGCAAGAGTAGCCAAAACCTCTAGATGCATATAACTGGTTAGCCAAGCTACACAGCAACAGCCCAAGGAGAGGAGCTACCTCTTAGACAATTGACCAGTGGGACCCAGGGAATGAAACCACAGGGACCCAAGCTCAGTCAGTGGCTATAGTGTCTTCTCAGTGTATCTAACTACAAGTGCTGTCTTGAAGAAGTGAAGACACAGTGGTGGCTGAGTTGGACAAGCAGCTGAGAGTCCAAGAGATTAGGGAACCAGGAGAATCAGAAGAGATACAGAAGATATCTTCTACATAGCCTCCTTTATTACCTTTTGGTGCCTATTAGGTACCAGGCACTTGCTAGACCCTGAGAATACAAAAGAAATCAATAAAACCTACTAAGTTGAGGCCACTTTCCAAAGACACAGCCCTATAGATATAACAGATACATAAGCAAATCATTACTACATAAAATGTTAAGCATTATGTATGAGGTACTGTGGGGCATAATGAAGATACATGGTAGAGAGGACACTACTACTCCAGTATATGAGAAAAGTACTAAGACAGCTATATAGGTGCAGGTTGGGCTGCATCACAAGGTGGTGGATTTCCTGACCTTGAGGGGTCCTCACATCTGACAGCCAACCTGATATACCATGGAGAGAAGAAAAACATTCAGTGAGTGAACTAGATGACTAAGAGACCATTCCAGCTCTGGAGCTCCATATTCTTATAAAGGAGTAATACCTGACCTCCAAAGCCAGATAGCTCAGTTGGTGAGGAACTGTGACTAAATGTTTACCTTTGAGGGTCCCATATAAACTGGCGGTTTTATTTCAGTTTTGCTACCACACCATTCACTTACATTGTAAACATATGCCTTTGGTCATTAAAAGGGCAGCATGAGAGAGTGTGACCAACTGCTCTACTGCTTCTACTACAGGAAAAATAGTTCATACCATCAACAGACAACTGGAAAATAAAATAGAAAATAAGATATCAGCCAGTATAGCAGCAAAACTATAAACATCTCTCATCTTACAAAGAATATATGGAATACATAAAATTTTTATGTATTCAAAAAATTAAAACAACTAAAAGACATCAAGGAAGATGTGAAAAAGTAAATAAATATGCCACATTATTAGGTAGGAAAAACGTTAAAAATGTCATTTCTCACCAAATTAAATCTACAAAGTCAATACAGTTCCAATAAAAGTTCCACCAGAATATTTTGAGGAATTTAATAACTTGACTATAACATTTATATAGAAGAATAATGGCTCATAAATAGCAAAATCAATTTTGAGAGCAAAAAGGAGGTGTCTGGTCTATGTGATATTAAGATATATTAAAGTCTAAACAGTTTTTAGAAAGGATAATATTAGTGGCATAGAAGCAGAGAAACAGATCAATGAAATAGAATAAACAGCTTTGAAAAATGATATAAAATAGGGATGTATCATAAACCAATGAGAAAAGGATGGAATGTTTACTAAGTGTTGTTGTGATAACTGACTGACTCTATAAAGAAAAATCAGACAGATCTCTGCCTCAGACCACACATTAAAAATTCCCAAATATGTTAAGGACCTAAATGTGAAAAGTAAAATTACTAAAATAATGAAAAAATTATTTTCCATTATTGTCCAAAATTGTCATGTTGGAGTGGAAAAGGACTTTTTTTTTTTTTTTTTGCGGTACCAGGGATTGAACCCAGGGGCTTTCTACCTCTGAGCTACATCCCCGGCCCTATTTTTTTTTTTTATACTTTATTTTGAAACCGGGTCTCACGAAGTTGCGGAGGCCTCACTAAGTAGCTGAGGCTGGCTGCGAACCCGAATTCTCCGGTCTCCACCTCCCAAGTACTGGGATTACAAGTGTGTGCCACCATGCCCGGCTGGAAAAGGACTTCTTAAATAAGATCTAAAAATCATAAGACATATATAAACTTAATGAATCTGACTACATCAATGAAATTACATTTGACTAAAAACCCCACAACATTGATAGAGAAGTGGAATATTGTAAGATTTTTTATCATCTAAGGAAAGAAATTGATATTTACACTATAATAGAAACCCTATTAGTAAAGAAAAAAGACTTTTCGGAACTGGGGATGGAACCCAGGGGCGTTCTACCTCCAAGCTACACCCCAAGCCCTATTTTTTATTCTTTATTTTGAAACAGGGCCTCACTAAGTTGCGAAGGGCCTCACTTAGTAGCTGAGGCTGGCCATGAACCCGGATCCTCCGGTCTCAGCCTCCCAAGTACTGGGGTTACAAGCATGTGCCACCATGCCCGGCAGAAAAAAAGATTTTAAAAATGCAACAGAAAAAAATAACAAATGACATGAATAGACAAATCACAGAAGGGTAGGATGGCCATATCGTTTATCAACCAGATCAGTACACTTTCAGAAAAGGGCACTGTGAAGCCAGGCATGGTGGTGCACGCTTATAATCCCAGTAGTTGGGAGACTGAGACAGGAGGATTGCAGATTTGTGGCCATCCTCAGCTACTTAGGCCCTCCACAACTTAGTGAGACCCTGTTTCAAAAGAATAAAATAGGGGCTGAGGGTGTATCTCCAAGGTAAAATGCCCCTGGTTTCCATCCCCAGTACCACAAAAAAAAAAAAAGAAAGAAAAAGAAAAGGGCACTGTGAATGACTATGCCAGGGAACAGGCAAAAACCTAGCCTGTCCCAGGCAAACCAAGACATAACCATACCAGATAGAATGAGAAACTATATTAACAAATACAAGAGATGAAGAAGTAGTTAACCTTACTAGAAATAATATAATTAAATAAACACAAATTAAAATAACGAGATACCATTTTATACCCATCAAGCCTGTAAAATTTAGAAAGCCATGTAATACAAGTATTGGCTAAGCTGGGTACCATTGGTGAGTGTTTAGTGATAATCTTTCTAGCAAACAACCTGACAGTACTGCGTGGGATTAATTAGACTTAAAATATATGACCCTGTAACTCTACTCTTGTGTATATACCCCAGAAAAGTTACACCAAAGACCACATGTGGAGAGGTACAAGAAAGCCCATTTGCAGTCCTGCTATAGTAGGTAGTTAGAGGCAACCTAGGTGCCCATCAAAAAGGGGGTAGATAAGAAAAAAGTGATAGATTAGGTATTGCAGAATGAAGTAATGACCTGGGTCGAATACACTAACACACATCTCTAAATCATTATGACGTTGAGTCAAACAGTCAGCACAGAATGAGATTTGTAACACAAAGCCATTTTTGGAATTGTAAGGACATACCTAGATAAAATGGTGCTGTGTGTTTTCAAGGACACAAGTATATCCCAGGTCACATATAACATACATTAGAGTGGTTACCTAGGGTGAAAAAGGATGGGGAAGTATGAGAATAGGGGTTGTAAATAAATGTGTGAAAATAAGAAAAGAAAAAGAGAAGAGGATCTTTCACCTTTACTTTTCATAAACTGGGAATTATAATTAACTCAACAATCAACTTCTGAGTTAGCCAACAAAAACAAAAACCTATGCATCCATACTGAGGATAGGTTTGAGAGTCTCATTTTTTAATAGAAAGTCCCTAGGTAACCAGTTAATCTCCTCTTCGTCAAATCATTAGTCTCAATAATTTCTTTTTCTCAATCAAATCTCTTTGTCTGCATAGGGGAAGAATCTATTCTAACTTAAGGAAAACATGTCAATTTATGAGATGTTTGCAGGGGATCTATCTCCCCAAACTCAAGGGCACACCAAATTCCAAGCAGGCTCACAAAGGACAGTAACAGGACTAGAAGGCCAGCAGAGGTCTGAGTTATTTAGGTCCTTCCCAGGACCCTATAGTAAAGTCCCTGTATGCAAAGTCGCCTTGTTTGTTCTTTACAGACTGGTTGGCTTTGCCTCTCCGAGCACTTTGGCTAGACGTGTTTATGTAATGGCTTCCCCATGTACATGTTCTCACTTCAAGGTTCCAGTAGTCAGACTTCAGTTTCTCAATCCCAAACCAACGTCTAAATGAGAGAGTATCTGGTTGGACCAGCTTAGTCCAATCATCTATGGTTAGAAGCACAAAGTCACACAAGGCTGCTCAGGATTCATTCCTTTGAGCTATAGGAATGGAGGGAGGAACTCAGGAAAGTGGCTGTGGGCTGGGAAAGATCTCACCCTGAAAAAAAATGGCTGTTTTTTGTAGATCACCCCTGTCACAATGGGCTTTGACCGAGTCAGAGAAGAGGAATTTAACTAAAGCGAGGCCACTTGATGTTCCATTTGTCCTTCCACCCACTACATTTCCTAGAAGGTTTAATCCAAACATTGGAGAATGTTAGAGCTTAGCTGCAACATAGAAAGCATCTAGTTCCAGCCCATCATTTTACAGATTAGGTAACTGGTGTTCAATGGGGATAAAAGAATACCCCAAAGTCAAGCACACAGCCAAGCAAGGATACAACCGATCTCAGACTCTTGGTTCCGGATTTCCCATCTCACCTTGAAGCTACCTGAGAATTGGCCTAGAGTACCTTTTACACAACACACTAAACAGACATCAAGTCACATGAGCAGAAATTAAAATCATATGATAAATCTGTAGTCTCCATCAAAATTATACCTTGGGGTCCATGACATATTTAGTTAGTCTATCATGGGTATGTCCCATCTGGTGGACTCAAAAAATTCAGCTAATGCTCCGGCTGATTCCCAGTCGAGGTGATTATAATCCCCTCTCTTCTAGTTCCCAGAGAGTTCCTTGTGTGTGAGTCCTCTCTCTCTTCTCTGATCTTGTTTCCTTCCCATCCCAATGGACTGTGGGAACTCTCACTAACAGTCACACCAGGGGCAACATTTGACTTGGAAGCATTGGGAGTAGTAATTTTAGAGTTGGAAGAGGACTCAGAGGCCCTCACTCAAGCCCCCTGGGTTTTATAGATGGGGAAACTGAGGCCCAAAAAGAAGGGATGAGAGGCCCAAAGGCACAGAGAAATCTATAAGCACAACAAGGATGTATTCTAGTTCTCTAGCTGCCTTTCCCATGACTGTGCTTAAGCGATTTCTCTTATTTCTTTTTTTTTTTTTTTTTTTTTTTTTTTTTTTTTTT
>PVJS01024472.1:0-28657 GCA_004027185.1 Glis glis
AAGAAGTCAACGATGAATGCTGGCAAGGATGTGGGGAAATAGGAACCCTTATACACTGTTGGTGGGATTGCAAATTAGTATAGCTGCTATGGAGATCAGTGTGGAGATTCCTCAGAAAACTGGGAATGGAACCACCATACGATCCAGCTGTACCACTCCTGGGTATCTTTCCAAAGGAATTGAAATCAGAATGTTGTAGTGATACATGCATATCCATGTTTATAGCAGCACAATTCACAATAGCTAAATCATGGAATCAGCCTAGGTATCAATCAACAAATGAATGTATTACAAAATTACGGATATATACACAATGGAATTCTACTCAGCAATAAAGAAGAACAAAATTATGTCATTTGCAGGAAAATGGATGGACCTGGAGAATATTATGTTAAGGGAGATTAACCAGTTACAGAAAGTGAAGGGTCATATGTTTTCTCTCATATGTGGAAGCTAGGGAGTAATTGGAATACAAGAGGGACTTTAGATAATGGAAGAGAACCCCAATGGAGAGATGGAGGGGGTCTAGGGGAGAGTGATGGGGGTGGGGAGAGGGAGAATTAACGAAGGAAACATTTCTTCCATTGATGTTATGTACATATATGAAATCGCACTATCACATACAGGGAAGGGAAGGAGTAAAGAGGGAGCTGGGGGAAGCTCACCAAGTGCTGTGGGCATGTGTGTCCCTGTCACTCTGACTTTCATTATGACGTGAGACTATGGTACACCAGTAAAAGTATATTCAAAATTAAAATAATATATCCCATCTGTAAAAATAATAAATTGAATTAAGTACTAAAAAAGAATTCTCTCAAAAGCCACAAAACAAATTAAAAGTATATAACCATGTAAATGTGAAACTTCTTTGAAATAAGTATCATTAAATTAACAGAAACAAGAAACAGGGACCTCGTTGAATTTCATTAACAAAGTTTGCTTTATAAATTTCTCATATTACTGCCTTTTAAAATATTAGGGGAACAGTCATACAAAATTTATGTTGTGACAATTATATCATGATTTATTTACTTGCGTATGGCCTGTTGCTGTTTAGGTATTACTCCTCCACTACCTCGTAGGATCTGCCACTCAGCTTCTATGAAGGCAGTTTTGTGATTTTCTCCAAATCAACCTGATTCCCCATTTCTTTGGAAGGGATATGCTTTCTAGGCCTTTTTGTGGTGTTGGAAAATAAATGCTCTCCTCAGCATGTTATGGAATTTTCAAACAGGGTAAATTTTCCCTGTGTCATTTCAACATGATCTTGCCCAAATACATAGGAAATTATTCTGACACTACTCTTATTTGTAAGGAACACTCATTCGTGAAAATATCCATGCTCATTTTGAGTGTCACACTTCTTCATTTTCTTTACTGCAACATTTGTAATTTGTCTTGGCATGATATTTTTTACTTAATAAAGGTCATTACTTCTTTCCTCTAAAAAGGCATTTATAATAATTTGGGAATTTAATTTTTATGAATGTATTACATAAAACCCCAAATAATGCCATAATCCCTTAAGAGGAAGTAAATGGAGGAAAATCTAGCGCTATTTTATGAATATTTTGTTTGTTCTTCCATTTTTAACTTATTGCATAAATATAACAATAATAAAAGAATATTTCATGAATTTTTAAAGAAAAATTATATTGAAATAAAGAAGTAACTTAAGGTGGCTCCATTTACTTCTTCAAAATGCACATGTTCCGTTTTTTAATTGGTTAGGAACTCTCCCAGAACAGCAGGCAAAGTCATATCCTTTAGTACTTTATTACCTAAATAGGAAAAGAAAAAAAATCACAAATTATCATCATTTATAATATTGAAATGGAATTTTGTAATTGAGATGCTTTCTTTGTAAATTTGTTTTATCAAATACAGTTTACATGCTGCCTAAAATTAATGTTATCGTTGATTAAAAGTTTCTTGAAGGTCCAGCCAGTTGCACACATGTAATCCCAGCTACTTAGGAGGCTAAGGCAGGAGGATCCCAAGTTTGAGGCCAACCTTGGCAATTTACAAGACCCTGTCTCAAAAAAAAAAAAGATGGCTGGGGATATAGGTCAGTGGTAGAGCATCCCTGAGTTCAATCCTCAGTGCTGCAACAAACAAAACTTTCTTAAAAATGTGGATGAAAGAAGGGCATTGCTTCTCCTTCTAATTAACATTTGTTTAAATTGCATGTAAGCGTTTAATCTTAATTATAGAAAATAAAGTGGAAATTATTTTTCAAAGTTTAATATATCTCTATATTTCTATTAATTATGACCAAGAAAATACTGGGGGTAGTTACACTTTATTGCTTATAGTCTTTTTCACATGAAATTCCTAAGTCATTTGATTTAAAATGAATCCCTGGGGAGGTATAAGGGAGATGGGATCCAAAGCAGAAGGCAAAGCTTGGCCTTAGACAAGAGGGGGGATGCCGGTTGTGTTGGAAAAACTAAAATAGGTAACGTTTAGTAAATAATTACTTTATATCCGACCTTATGCTAAGCATTTTACAAACATCATCTCGATTCTCACAAGAACCAGTGAGGTTGGTTTTATTGTTACCACCATTAACATTTGAGAAAACAGATTCAGAGAAATTAAATAATTTGTTTGAGGTCATGTAAGTGGCCATTTTTAATGACAAAATTAGTCACTTTTATTTGAAGAAACAGTACAAATAAGTGTGCAAAATTAAATTTCACTATTAAATGCACATAAAGGTAACATGCATATTTGACACTGAGACCTACATACAAAGTTAGTTGACACATGACAGGAAAAGAAATGGAAAACTGAACTTGTCGCAATGCAGATTTTAAATGTTTGCAACCTGAAATAAAAACCAGGAAATTAAGCTTCTTTAAAGGGAATTTGAGAAAATTAAATATATACCTCGAGTAGCACTGACAACAGGAAGCCCACGACCTTCTGTAGTTACCGCATGTTAACAAATGGTGTGTGCCTCTCATTCCCAAAATGTTAGAGTTGCAGCTACTACAAACGCTGGGAGGGAAGATGGTGAAAAGGGGAGGGGACCTGGCAAGGGCAACATTTCCCTCCACACTGACAGGACACTGCCCTGTGCAGAAGGCCCCAGGTCACGTGACACTTTCTACTGAAAGCCTATACTTTGTTCCTTACACTAATAGGAAACTGCTCTGATCCAGCTTCCCCAGGCCTGCCACCAAGGCTCTGCTCCCTGGGGATCTGGTGTCTGCCTCCTAATGGCTCCTAGGACTCCTTAGAGAGCCCTCACCCTTAACCACTATACTATCCTCTAAAAGGAGGGAAAGGATGAGAGCAGATGCAGGGAAGTTTGAAGACTGAGTGACAGCATATGGAAGGTATGGTTCACTCAAAGCGGTCTCTTTGCTTTATTATGTCAAATTTGCTAAGTATGGGTCATGTATGTTTAAAGAATTTATTACTAGGAACGTGCCATCTCCTTGTTCCTTTGCTTTCTCAGTTGAGTAGCCTTATGTAAGCAGAGAAATACCATTCTTTTGGAAAGATTTCCCCATAACTTGGCTACTCATTACTAAAGATCAGTATCTGTGAAGCAGCAGATTAGGATGAATAATGTATTGTCCTTGCCCTTGAAGGACTTAAAGTCAGAGGTATTACCCCTTCTTTAGAAAGGAGGCTCTTTTAGCCAGGCTTCTGATGGTTGCAAGTAATAGAATTCAGTTCAAAATGTCTTGAACAGTATTGGGGAATTAATGGACTTATGTAATTGAAAACCCAACGTTTGATTCAGCAGTTTTATCAGTTGTAATAGCATCAGGTTGCTTTAAAAAAAATCTAGCCATGGTGGCTTTACAAAATAAGGGTTATTTTTTTCTCATGTAATAAGAAGTCTGAATGTGGGCATTCCAGGGCCATTTATTAAAGATGCCCAAAGAAATCCTAAAAGACCCTAGCACATTTTATCTTTTGTTCCACTATTTCCTTAGCATGTAACTTTTCTTCTTTATAGTCTCAAGGACTGTTCCATCTGTAGGCATCATGTCTGAATTCTAGGAGTATTTACTAACACTCCTAGGATCATATGCTTTTTTGTTAAAAAATCAGAGAGAGAGAGAGAGAGAGAGAGAGAGAGAGAGAATTCGAAAAGTAAATTTCTTTCCCAGGCCCTCATCAGATAACTTCTCTCTCCCATTCCCCCCACAAATTATGACTTGTGACTACCTCTGAACTAATAGCTGTGGTCTTCCAAATTCAGTGAGCTGTCTGGGAATGGTGCAGGTTTACAAAAATTATTTCTAAGGAAGGGAGGAATGCCTTCCAGGGAGGCAAACATAGTGTCTAGACAAACAGTTTTAGTGGGTAAAGTCAGAATATAGAGAGTCCCTATGGTTGGTTGAAAAATTTCAGGTTAAGTATTGATTATGTTTTATCATTTACTTAGTATGATTTATCATATGTGACAGAATATAATGTGAGATTTCCCCCTATAAATTATCCCTCACTTAAGTAGTTGTTTTATGTTTGAGTCTTTAAAAAGCCTTTCATATTATAAAATGCACTTTAATTCTTTTATTTTGAACAAGAATTTAGTTAATGGTAGTTTTGGATGCTTGGAGAAATCACCTGATTGAATTGATAAAAAGGGAGGCAAAGACATTTAATGGACTTGGTTATTATTCCTGAGAGAATGACCTCAGAATTCCAAGTGCTAGATGTCATTGGTAAAAAGCCACTTAATGATGGCTTAAAAATAATTAATAAATCTCTAAAATATAATGTGATTTAAAAACAACCTATAGAAGTTACATAAGTTTGGTGCCACTTATAAAAGTGTAAAGCAAAAATACATCTTGTGAGGGATATACAAATATAGTAAAAGTATAATGACATGCATGGGGATGATAAATAGCACATCAAGATAGTGATTATCTCTGTTAGTGGCGGAAGATAACTGTAATCAGGCAAGGGTATACAGGGCACTTAAGCTACATGTAATGCTTTATTTCTTAAGCTGGGGGGGGTGGGGACACAGCTGCTAGGTCACTTTACAAAGTAAAAATACATTTAAAAAACTACAAAACAATGATTTTTAGTCTTTCCCCAAGGTTGTGCAACCATTACTATCCAATTCCAGAACATTTTCATTACCCCAGAAAGAAACCCTATACTTCTTAGCAGTCACCTCCATCCCCACACTCCAGCAGCCCTAGATCACAATTAATTCTTTTCTTTGGTCTCTGGACATGTCATATCAATAGAATTCCACAGTATGTGGCCTTTCATGACTGGCTTCTTTCACTTAGCATGTTTTCAAGCATCATCCTGTTGTAGTCTATTATGAGTACTTCATTCCTTTTATGAATGAACAATATTTTATTGTATATATACCATATTTGACGTCTCAATTCATCAGTTGATGCTTTTGGTCGTTTCCACCTTTTAGCTATTAGGAACAATGCATCTGTGAGTTTGTGTCACATATGTTTGTCTGAACATTTTCAGATCTCTTGAGTATTCCATCTAGGAGTGGGACTGCTAGGTCAGATGGTAACTGCAGGCTTATTTTCTAAGAAAGTGCTAGACTGTTTCCACAGTAGCTATACCATTTTGCATTCCCATCAGTAGTGTATGAGGGTTTCAGTGTCTTTATATCTTTGCCAACACTTGTTATTTTCTGTTTTTTTAAAGCCATCTTAGTGGCTATGAAGTGTAGCGTCTTATTGTGGATTATATTTCTAGTTCCCTAATGATATTGAACTTTTGAACATCTTTTTCTGTGCTTATTGGCGACTTGGCACATTTATTCTTAGGAACTCTGATTAATGGTCATGTTTATGGTTACAATTCTTTTATGGAGAGACCAGGACTCTGAGAAGTAGCAACTTCTCTTCATATTAATAGAGCTGAAATGACTCTATTTCTAAATGAAATGAAAAATAATTTATATAGCCCTTATTGGACTCCTTTTTCTTAACTTTGTTTTCGTGACTATAAGAAAACCCAAGAATATTTCATGGTAATAGCAGTTTAGAGCACACTATAACTATATAGTAGATAGCTTTTCTGTTTGTAGGTGTTTATAAATCTCAAAAGTTGTACTTTCTGGCTTGGATCCACAAAGTGGAAAATACACTGCACTGTTTCTAATTGTGAAATCTACCAGCTCCTCTGTTCCTTTTCTAAAAAGAGCTACTCTAAATAAATTGTTTAGCCTGAATGTAAGAATGTTTTGAACAGAAAAAAAATGTTTCCCTTCCAGGAATGGAGAAAACAATCCTTTAATTAAAGAACACCAAATTTGTGGCTCAGAATGCAGAAAGCATGAGATTAAATTTTAGTTGCTAGCCTCATAAAAGTATACAACACAAAAGAGTGCTGTTTTTAAAGTTTGTAATTTATGATTTCTTGGAAAATCAATTAACTATGATTCCCACTTCTCCTAAATATCTTCAATCACACATTGGATAATTACTCATTCAACAAACATCCATTAAACAACCTCTAAATCACACCATGAATAATTGGCAAATAAGTGATATAATACCTTTCTTACTAATAAGAGAATTGACATCAAGCAATGCCATTCATGTAAAACTGTCAACTCAAGAGTTTTGAGGTTCTCATTTTTAACAATTTATAGTTTTTATTTTCTCTATAATCCTATAAAGAAAGTCTTACCACATTTATCATGAATGACTATCCAAAACTTGAAAATAGATGAAAAGGGTCACTTTGAGTATCTTATTGGGCATTAGCCCACCTACCTGGGGATAATTTGATTTTCTAGATTTTCTAGGGATGCTTAACTTGACTGTGCCAGTCATTTTTTTCGGAGCCTTTGCTTGTGTGTTTCCTTGACCTGAAATGCTTCTTTCTCAGCTATTATTGTGTCACGCACACACAAGATATTTAGGACTCCACCAGTAGGGGGACTGTTGTGGTTTGGGTCTGAAATGTCCTGCAAAGCTCACGTGTTGAAGGCTTGGTTCCCAATGGAGCAGTGTTCAGAAGTGGGGCTTTGGGAGGTAATTGGATCCTGAGGGGGCCCTCACCTCATCCATGGATTAACCCATTGAGGGGTTCCTTGCTAAATGAGATGTTGGGAGATGGTGGAAACTTAAAGAGGTGGACCGGGGTTGAAGGAAGCAGGTCACTGGGGGTATGCCCTTGAAGGGCATATTTTACCCTTGGCCCCTTCTCTCTCTCTTTCTGACTTTCTCTCTCTCTGTGTGCCTGTCTCTGCTTCCTGCCCACCATAAGGTGAGCAGCTCTACTCTACCACACCCCACTGTGATGTTATCCCTTGCTGCAGGCCCAGAAACAGCAGAGCCAAGTGACCAAGAACTGAAATCTCTGAGACTGTGAGCCAAAATAAATATCTCTTCCTTTTAAGTTATATTTTGTCATAGTAATGGAAAGCTGATTTGCACAGTGACCATCCTGTCTAGATATGGGACTATCAGTTCTAACATCAGGAGTCCCATGAAAATCTTGATGGTTGGTTGTCCTAGGTCTCTAGGTCTCAGTTTCCACCTTAGAGTATCTGCAGAAGCATAGGAGTCTCCAAGATCCTTTCAGGGATTCTGTGAGGTCAAACTGTTTTTATAATAGTACCGAGGTATTATTTGCCATTTTCATTGTGCTAATATGTACCTTGGTGGTGCAGAAGCCATGGCGAGCAAACTGTTGATACCTTAACACAAATCAAGGCAGTGGCACCAGACTGTACTAGTAGTTGTTGCATTTATTTGCTGCTATTATACACTTACACTAAAAAAACAAAAATCACTAATTTCACTTCATGGTTAAAGTGTAAGAAATATTAATCTTATTGAAGATTACATTTGAGTATATGCATTTTCAATATTGTGTGTAATGAAATTAGAAATGAGTACTTCTGTATTCCAGAGTCCAATGATTGTCTCAGGGGAAGCACATGTGTGAGCAAGGTACAGTATGAAGTAGCTATTCTTTTTCTATAACACCGGTTGTACTTGGATAAACTGTAGTTATTTAGACTTGAATATTTGACAACATTTTCTCAAAAATGAATGAAGTTAGCCTAACATTTTAAGGAAATATCTTACATTATTATTATTTTGCAAATGATAGTATTCAGTCTTTCAAAAAAATTAGAATATGGATAGACTGATATATGCCACTCTAAACTTGATAACTAGCACTTTATGATTTTCCTGAGGAGTTTGTTAGTGATATTAGTGAATGTTATTTTTTTGATGCCTTATTATGAAATGTGTCAACATTGGAAGATTTACATAATTCAATGAAGCAATGTTTTCTAAAGGACTGGGACAAAATGTTACAAAATTGCATGGATAAAAGGTGTACTCAAGCCAGCCATGGTGGAGCATACCTATAACCCCAGTACTTCTGAGGCTGAGACTGGAGGATCGCAGATTCAAGGGCAGCCTCAGCAACTTAGTAAGACTTTCAGCAATCTAGGGAGACCCTGTTTCAAAACAAAAGATAAAATGTTGGGGATGTAGCTTGGTAGTAGAAAGCCTCTGGGTTCAATCCCCAGTACCATACACACATACAGACACACACAAAAAATTACACTCAAAGCACAAGACAAAACAATGGATCTTACATAGAATAAAAAGTTCACTGAAATAGTTTTAGATTCTGTTGGGGTGTCCTCAACTCAGGAACTCAGGATCGGCATGGTCCTTGGCTAATGTGACAGAAAAGAATTTCAGCACGTGCCAGAGCCATGGACACAGATTTATTTGGGGGAAAACGGAAGAAATACACATTCAAGAGAGAATGTGGGCCACCTCAAGATGAGGAAGGCCTTTTGGGGAGTTCAGGGCTCTTTTCTTTTTTTTTTTTTTTGCGGTACCGGGGATTGAACGCAGGGGTGTTCTACCTCCGCGCTACACCCCCGGCCCTATTTTTTATACTTTATTTTGAAACCGGGTCTCATGAAGTTGCAGAGGGCCTCAGTAAGGAGAGCGAGCGAGCGAGAGAGAGAGAGAGAGAGAGAGAGAGAGAGAGAGAAAGAGAAAGCGAGCTCCCAAAGTACTGGGATTACAAGCGTGCGCCACCACGCCTGGCTTCAGGGCTCTTTTCTTATAGGGGACTTTCGTGAGTGGCGGGCTAGGGGAGGTGTGTGAGGATGGTCTCAGTCTGGGAGTCCCCGAGGCAGCTTACGGTGGTCTGCTAGTCCAGTCAGCTTTAGGGAGGATGGTCTCAGTCTGGTCGTCCCAAGGCAGTGCCTGATGGTCTGGTGATCTGGTCAACCTCAGGGTCCTCAGGCTGATTGGGGTCCTCATCATTTGATTGACAGATAAGCTGCAGAGTGTCCTAAATTATAGATTTCACAAAATATCGTACCTGTCTTGTTATCAGTGCACAGAGCAATTATAGTTTCTTTTAGTTAATTCTAGGATCTACAGATTTCCCAGGAATTTGGGAGAGTCGGGCCTGGGAAAGAGAACTGGTTTGGGGAGTGAAGACTAAAGCATTTCAGCTCCAGGTTCTTATAGTAAAGTTATAGTTTACTTTCCCTTCCTGTCTGTCTCCTTTCTACCTACTTATTTCTTCTATCCTACATCAATTCCACTTTGCAACTAACTAACCTTTAAGGAATTACTGCTTGTTGAATTTTGGTGTAGAATATATATAATTATTTGAAAATAGTATTAATATACTCCTCCCCACTTCCAACTATGTATCTTTGTATTCCATACTGTCCAACTAAAAAACATACTGCAAAAGACTGAATAGAAATAAATATGAGATTCCATCTGTCTTCAATAAAACCAGCTATAAAAGAGGTTTGTAATATATATATATATATATACACACACACACATACATACACACAAAAATCTAAGTTTTTTGTTTTGGACATATTTTTTCATAAAGATATGGTATTTTAAAATGCATTGGGTTTATTATTGTTATTCTTGAATAAAACATTTAAAAACTTCCCAGTTTTAATGTTTGATACAGGAAATAGTAATAAATATAACTCACAGACATAATCAAACAAAAGTTTTCAGTAATTGTTTTGGACTGCGTAAGGGAGGTAAGACCAAAATTTTGCGAGCAGCTTCTGTGCGCCTCTGTGACCTCCTTGTGTAAAGAGCATCGCCATGTGCCATTTCGAATGTTAATCTTTTATTCTGCTTTATTTTTCTTTGTAGCACTTATTATCTCTTGACATATTTTATATTGATCTGTTTATGATCCGTCTCCCCTCAGTGGATTGTAAGCTTCATAAGGAATAGAAATTCATCTGTTTTGTTCACTGCGGTTTCCCAGCGTGTAGAACAGCTCCTGAATCATAGTAGATATTAAATACTTATTGAGCAAATAAATTATTTTTAAAAATTTCTCATAGAATTCAGCTTTCTATTTTCTCTTTGTAAATTCTGCTTGTTTCATTTGACACTTTTTTAGCAGGTGTTTAGTTTTTAGATTAATTAACTTTTAAGAGTTTATTTATTTTTGCTGGGCATTGTGGCATAGGCCTGTAATTCTAGCTACTTGGGAGGCTGAGACAAGAGGATCGCAAGTTGGAGGCCAGCCTGAGCAACTTAATGAGACTCTGGGGGTGTAGCTCAGTGGTAGAACACTTACTGTGAAGTTATCTTCAGCTGAGCTTATCTACCCTGGCAGTCCCACACACCCACGCAGTCGCAGTCCCTTGATAGAAAAAGCATCACTAAGAAGCAGTTTCCCCTGCTGCCAAGACCTTAGGACCTTGCAGGTTTTACCTGTTCATGATATTTTTAATGTTGATTTCTTTTTTGGTACTGAAGGTTGAACTCAGAGGCCTTCTACCTCTGAGCCCTATTTTACTTTGATTTTGAAACAGGGTCTTGCTAAGTTGCTGAGGCTGGCCTTGAAACTGAGATCGTCCTGTTTCAGCCTCCCAAGTACTGGAATTACAGGCATGTGCCACCATGCTTGGCTTTTAATGTTGATTTCTGAGCTCAGAATTTCTGTACTACATGGATAAGAGATATCTGAATCTCACGTCCATCAACAGTTTAGGCTTGGGGTTCAGTGTATAGGTACAGCTCCTCTTCCGCTCCTGGCTGGGTGGGATGCAGTTTATCTCTAGGCCAATGGGTAGAATTTTGTTACTCTCTGTCTGTAGCTGCCATAGATTCGTCTGTCTATGCCGGTAGATAGGCATTTCCTGACTGTGCAGTGAGCCCAGTCCAGCTCCCTTTGACCTTGATTTTCAGTCTTTCATGGACATTTAAAATCTTAGCCCCTAATCCCTGTATTTGCTCTGAAAGATGCCCCTGTGGGCTTGAATACTAACCTACCATCTTTACCCTATGTAAGGCATTAAGATTTTCTTCTCTCCTTTTTGTCATAATTAGATAAACAATACATATTTTAAATGTAATTTATTCTATTTTATCCAGTATTTTTCTGTGTCTGGAATAGAAAGTGGGTTATTTTCATATTTGCATATACTGCTATATTAATCAGATTTCATTACAATAAAATTCCTCCCTCCCTCTTTCCTTCCCTCCCTCTCTCTTCCTTGATAGGTCTCAGTATGTTCGTTGCCCAGCTGGGCTTCAAATTCTTGGGTTCAAGCAGTCCTCCTGCTTCTGCCTCCCTAATACCTGGAATTACAGGCACATGCCACTGTGCCCAGCTACCAGAAAATGTTTTAATGTCTCAAATTCTTACTTCTTGAGTTCTTCTTATTTATTTTTACTTTCATTCGTGTATTGCAATTAGTGAGGTTCAAAGTCATACAAACAAATATGCACCCAGGTCTTGCTGTGTTTCTCTTCAGGTTCTACTGGCTACCCATCCCTCCCTGTACAGAATAGTGAGATTGGTGGTGATGCCTTCATACATGGAAATAGCATCGTTTGACAGAATAACTTGAATTCTTCCTTTCATCAGTTCTTTCTTTTTCCTTCCCCATCTCCCTCCCCTTATCCCCTTCCACTATTCTACTGGTCTCTCTCCTCAATATCTAAAGTTCCTTTTGTTTCCTATTTTTTCTCTAGCTTCCACATATGAGAGAAAACATTTGACCCTTGACTTCCTGAGACTGGCTCATCTCACATAGCATACTATTCTATAGTTCCATCTATTTTCCTGCAAATTACATAATTTTATTCTTTTTTTTTTTGCGGTACCGGGGATTGAACGCAGGGGCGTTCTACCTCCGCGCTATGCCCCCGGCCCTATTTTTTTTTATGCTTTATTTTGAAACCGGGTCTCACGAAGTTGCGGAGGACCTCACTAAGGAGAGGGAGAGAGAGAGAGAGAGAGAGAGACAGGGGGGAGAGAGAGAGAGAGACAGGGAGAGAGAGAGCGAGAACTGAGGCTGGCCGCGAACCCGGATCCTCCGGTCTCCGCCTCCCAAAGTACTGGGATTACAAGTGTGCGCCACCATGCCCGGCTATAATTTTATTCTTTATGACTGAGTAAAATTCCATTTGTGTGTGTGTGTGTGTGTGTGTGTGTCATGTTTTGACTTAGTTTTTGAGGAGTCTATGTAATTGTTCAAGTAATTTTTCAGGAAGAATATGTGAATGATAGTTTTCCTAAGCCATTAATATTTGAAATTTCTCTTTGTTGTCTTCATAGTCGTATGACTTGTTTGTATACAGATTTCTTGAGTCAAACCTGTTTTTAGAAAATTTTGTAGATACAGCACTATCACCTGTTGAACTTTATTAATACAGAAAAGAGTACTGAAAAGAGCCTTTTGTTTGTTTGTGTTTTGGTGCTGGGGATCGAACCCAGAGGCATTCTACCTTCGAGCTACATCCTCAGCCCTTTTTATTTGTTATTTTGAAACAGGGTCTTGCTAAGTTGCTGAGGCTGGCCTTGAACCTGCTATCCTCTCTCAGCCTCCCAAGAACTGGGATTACAGGCGTGTGCCACCATGCCCAGCTAAGAGCCTGGCTTTAAAAAACTTTTTAGGTAACCTGCTTGTTTCATTTTTCTTCCTTTATTGTTTAACATTTTCTTATCTTTATAATTAAAAATTTGTGCACAGAGTGTCTATTAATTTTTAAGCAAGGATAAGCTTCTTGTTTTAACCTCAACTATTCTGATTTGTTTTTCAAGTACCCCCATTTTTTTTTTGCGGTAGCGGGGATTGAACCCAGGGGCGTTCTACCTCCGCGCTACACCCCTGGCCCTATTTTTTATACTTTATTTTGAAACCGGGTCTCACGAAGTTGCAGAGGGCCTCACTAAGTAGAGAGAGAGAGACAGGGAGAGAGAGAGCGAGAGAGCTGAGTCTGGCCTCGAACCCGGATCCTCCGGTCTCCGCCTCCCAAAGTACCTGCCCCATTTTATTAATATAGTTTAGACCTTTGTTCTGTGTTCTCTTATCTTCTGTTATTTACTTACTGGTCCTTAGCAATCTGGGGAGAGCTTTTATATACTTTATATCACTGATTCTATCTCCTGCCGTGTCAATTTTTTTTTTTTTTTTTTTTGCGGTACCGGGGATTGAACCCAGGGGTGTTCTACCTCCACGCTACACCCCCGGCCCTATTTTTTATACTTTATTTTGAAACCGGGTCTCATGAAGTTGCGGAGGGCCTCACTAAGGAGAGAGAAAGAGAGAGAGCTGAGGCTGGCCGCAAACCCGGATCCTCCGGTCTCCACCTCCCAAAGTACTGGGATTACAAGCGTGCGCCACCACGCCCAGCTCAATTTAGTTATTTAATGCTCTGCAAATTTAAATTTTGTGTTGCCTTTTTTCCATATTTCATTAATTTTCTGCCTTTCTTTGTGTCTCTGCTTGTTATGTTTTTAATCTTATTTCCTTATGTCTTTATTTGCTCTTGTTTATAGATTTTTTTTGTTTTCATACTCTTGAGAACATCAAGCAATTGATTAAATTTTTGGCATTCTGGAATAAAATATAGAGGTATACTGTGTATCTGTTAGATAATTCTCTTTTTCTCTTCTGTTAAAGTCTATTTTTTATAGGGTTCATGTTGTCAGTCTGTGAGATCTATTCAGACCTGCAGTTTGTCAAGAGATAAAATATATAAATTGCTGTCTGTCCCACTCTAATTTTCTTGAGGTCTTGAAGAATGAATTGTCTTCTTAGCGCTAGAGCTCTAAGTTGATACATGTATCCCACCCAATTTCTAGTACTCTGGCATATTTTTACTTGACTGAGGTGTGCTCTTTTCTTGCTTACGTACTAGGTTTTCTTATTACGAGGAGGAAATCTAGTTCTTCCATTAAAAGCAGTACATGAGAAACCTTTACTTCAGCATTCTGTTGCTTCGTATCCTGAGAGAATAGGTGGACGTGTCAAAGAACACACATGGCGCCTTTTTCATAGCATCTGGACACGTGGCTCAGTGTTTTAGATTGGCGAGTGTTAAAATGTTCTTGGCCTGTCAGTATTTGTTCCACTTCTCTTCCCCTAATCAGACTAACATCTGGCTGAGGTTGGAAGCTTTGTGGGGACAGAAATTTTACGTGAGGAAGAGGGGATGGATCATTTTGTAACACCGGGGTTATTTTGGATACGGTGCATTTAGGTTGCTAAGAACTTTGGAACACCAGGCAAGTTCAGCAAATGTGAGTGGAGGAGGGCAAAGGCGCACGGGCTACTTTGTGCCTGTGACCCAAAAGGTGCTGGAAAGAATTTCTCAAATAGGCTTTCATACTTATATGGCTTTTTGGATTGTTGTTGCCTGAATTGAATATATCAAGGAAAGTTGAAAGTCTGTGAAAGTCTGCATACCTCCGCTTCCTTGACTCAGATTAGTTCTAATATTCTTTGATTCTGATGAGTACAGTCTAGTCCTGGTTAGTGTTCTAATGAATCCCTTCCAGGAGAAGAGAGGAAAGAGGAAGGAAAGGGAAATGATATGATGACCACATTGGGAAAATAGATAAAGTGATCTTTGCATTGTGAGCTCCTGCTCCTCCCCATCTTTATTAGGGATGCTTGCTTATTTCCCTACTGGATGAGTAGGTTATATTCCTGGAAAATTCCAAGAGCTTTCTACCATTATATTTGGTAAATAGCCAATATATTTTTTTTTCAAAATTAAAATAGCTTGTTTTAGCTCTCTGTAAAGGTAATGAATGTTTATTGCAAATTATTCTAAAAATAGGCAAAATGAAAATCACCAAAATTCCACTGTGTAGTTAATATGTTTATTAAAAATTAATTAAATGCATGTACATTTTTCTTAAGTAATTTACTCTGTCCTGGATATTTCTGTAAATATATATCTGAAGCGATTTTAATAGTTGCATAGTATTCTAAAAATACTGTATCATATTTTAGTTAAGTGATATCCCACTGATAAGCATTTACTGTTACAAGTAGTAAGTTACTACTGTTAACATCATTGTGATGACAATCTTACACATCTATCATTGTGTATATACACTTTTTTTAAAAGGAAAAGTCCTAGAAATCAAATTGTTATCAATAGGTGTAATTTTCAAGGCTTTTGATAATTTCTAAATTGTCCTCCAGAAAGGTCGTTCCTCCTGAAATTCCTACAATTTCATCACTCATACACTAGAAATTGCCATTTTTGTAAATATAATAAAAATGGCATCTTTTATAGTCTTAAATTGAATTTTAACTGACAATATTTTTACTTATTTGTATTTATTTTTGCCTGTTCATATCCTTTAGCCTTCCCTTGTCTTATTGACTTCTAACTTTTCATATATTATAGATATTACAAATTCTTTGTCATTCCTTGTCAGTTTTATTGTTTTTGTCTTGGCTTTTTTTTTTTTTTGCAGTACCGGGGATTGAACCCATGGGCGTTCTACCTCTGCGCTACACCCCTGTCCCTATTTTTTTATACTTTATTTTGAAACCGGGTCTCACGAAGTTGCGGAGGTCCTCACTAGGTAGAGAGAGAGAGAGAGAGAGAGAGAGAGAGAGAGAGACAAGGAGAGAGAGAAAGAGAGAGAGAGAGAGAGCGAGAGCGCTGAGGCTGGCCGAGAACCCGGATCCTCCGGTCTCCGCCTCCCAAAGTAATGGGATTAGAAGTGTGCGCCACCACGCCTGGCTTGTCTTGGCTTTTAATGACATGCTTTTCTAGTCAAAGTTTATATTTTTTTTGTTAGAATTTTTAGTCCTTTAATCCATATGCATTCCAGGCTTGGGAAAGCCTGTATTGCTATAAGATATTAAACAGTGTTTTTTTTCCTAGTACTATGAAGGATCTGGGGAAAGAGATTTCCAGGCAGGGAAAACATCCTGTGAACAGGCTTGAGGAGGGTGTGTGCCAGGAAGGAGCCAAGGAGGATTGGTTGGAGAAGTGGCTGGTGGTGGAGTAGGGGACGCAGATCATGTAAAGCCCTTATTAGCCATCGTTAAGGACTAATATTGCTTAATACTGAACCTTCCGTGCTTACTATATTAGTACTACTGTTGCATAGTGGTTGTTCCTTAAACATTGCATCTGTGGTTTAGAAACATACTTATGAAAAGGTTTCCTTTAAAAAAAAATCTTAACATCTGCTATTGATACAATATTCCTTGATATACCCTAGTGTTTAAAATGCCTTTTATCATAGTTATAATAACCACATTCTTTCTCTCAGTTGTTATGATTTTAGCAATGTGAAATCTACATAACTCTTTGTGTTTTCTTATGTAAAGTTGCCTATTATGCTTTTGAGCCAAGCATTTAATCAACAAAATGCCAATTCCTCACAGCTCAGTTTATTATTATTATTTATTTTTTGAGGTACCGGGGATTGAACCCAGGGGCGTTCTACCTCTGCGCTACACCCCCGGCCCTATTTTTTATACTTTATTTTGAAACCGGGTCTCACGAAGTTGCAGAGGCCTCACTAACAGCCGAGATTATTTTTAACAGCAACCACAACAAAGAGTAGCCAGGTATTTTGCTTACTTGGACCCAAACGTTAATTTAAAGCCCTCAGTCATTTTCAGTTTTCATGTTCTTCTGGTAGAAAAATACTTACAGTCAACCCGGCAACAAGAGTAGTGAAGTGTCACAAAACATGGCTTTGTTGTAAACTGACCTAGTTGACCAGATAAGTCAGCTCACTGGGAAAACTAGAAGCTCTGTTAAAAAACAAAACAGCAACAACAAAAAAATCAAATATCCCAAGAGGAATACAACTGGGAAAAGAAAAAAAAATTATTGCTGAGAGAAGCAGAATTAACCAGGGAGTTGGCACTGCTATAAATTAAACTTTTCCAAAACAGCAGTATTTTCTTTTTTTTTTTTGTGGTAACAGGGATTGAACCCAGGGGCATTCTACCTCTGCGCTACACCCCTGGCCCTATTTCTTTTATACTTTATTTTGAAACCGGGTCTCACAAAGTTGCGGAGGGCCTCACTAGGTAGAGAGAGAGAGAGAGAGACAGGGAGAGAGAGAGAGAAGTGAGACTGGCCATGAACCGGGATCCTCTGGTCTCCGCCTCCCAAAGTACTGGGATTACAAGCATGCGCCACCACACCCGGCTTCAAAACAGCAGTATTTTCTGACAAAGCTTGGGCATTTTATTCTGGAATGCAACTTTAAGACTGATGCAAATATTTTCTCTTCATTTCTAGTTAGAGGACAGAAAGACAGGAGAAAGATAAATTTGTAATCTTGCCATTAGGAACTTTCCACCCTTTCAAAAAATATTGTTTATAGCCTGTGGGGATTTTGGGTAACTTAGGGGGCAGAATCAAAACTTTCTTAAGTTTCTATTTATCATAAAATAAATGATTCAAGCTACCATAGACATGATCGTACCTCAGTTCAACCCTGACTCAGAAATATGTTGAGAAATATTTTTGTGGCATAATTTTCTATCTCTTAATTATCTTTCCTTCCTGATCTCCCATATCACCTTTATAACAAAAATTTCTGTTGATTACTTATCCTGTGAAATTACCTCATCTTTTGATTCCATCAGTGTATTAAATGTTTTATTTTGAACATTCATTTAAATAGTACACATGAGTAGGTCTGGTTTTCAAACTCAGCATCATAATACAACTTAAGAAATCAGTTGGGATAACGGAAAGAAAAGGAATTATCCAAAACATGTTCTATAAATTGTTGGTGACTATAAGAAGCTATTTTATTTCTGAATAATTAATAAGAGAAACTGGGCTGATCTGAATGTTTTCATCCATTTAGTTCCATTGAAACACGAAGGCTCTGTATTAATGATATTAGGCCTCATCTAGCGTCTGCCTCCTCACCTACCGACATCCTCCGCAGTGCGAGGCAGCATACTGGAGGCCTTTGTTTTTACTTGTTCCTCCTGACTTCAGCTTCCCCAGCTCCTGTCACTTGGTCTATTGTGCTGTTTCTCATACTTGCCAAGACCTTTTTGTATTAAATGTTTTCATCATAGATCCTAAGTAAAATTTAAAATTAATGTCACTGCAAGCTCTCTGTAGTTATTGACTCTCTGGGACTTTTTAGGTCTTGATTGAAAGTGGAAAATGTGGAAGTAAAGGATAAAGACAGAGAGACACCAAAAGTGGGAATGAGAAGAGACTAGTAAAAATAAGACAAGCAGACAAGACCTCAAAATGGATGATTAACATAGACTTTCAAGGGAGAGGAAAGTTATAGATATCCTCCCTTTTTTTTGCGGTATTGGGGAACTGAACCCAGGGCACTCTACCTCTGAGCTACACCCCCAGCCCTATTTTTTTATTCTTTATTTTGAGACAGGGTCTCACTAAGTTGCAGAGGGCCTCACTAAGTAGCTGAGGCTGGCCGCGAATCCTCCGGTCTCAGCCTCCCAGGTACTGGGATTACAAGTGTGCGCCACCACACCCAGCTAGATATCCCCTTTTGATAAATCATTTGCTACTCTTTAGTTGTTGATAGTACTCTCATTTTTCAGGTTATAGTAAAATAGTGCAGTTAAGTGCCGTTTTGTCACATAGCTCTGTTTAATATTTGTTTCTTTCTTTTTGTGAAAGGACATGAGCGCAGTGGGAAGTTTTAACTTTTAGCCGTTGATAGCTGAAACAAAGCTGCTTAATTTCCAAGTCCTTCACATAAAGCTTTTCTGAATTTGAATAATAAATTTGGTTAAGACTCATTAAATATATTCTTTTGATAAGTAATATTTTCTCCATTTTTAGGTTTTGAAACAGGTCTTTTGTAACAGATTCATGTGAAAAACAGAATTAGAATCTAAGAATTTTCATTATGAAAGGCATAGTGCTTGAAATACCTAATAGATTAAACCAAAGATTATTTAAACTCAATACATAGTCTGTGAAGCATTTTTGTGGACAGTCATGGTTGCTATCCACAATAGCAACTCTAAGAGGTGTGTACCACAAACAACCTTCTCAGTAAACTCTGATAGATCTAGTATTTGAAAACTTTTTCTGTACTTTCAGTTTATACTGTTAGGAGATATTGAGGTCTCTTTTTAGTTCCAGAATTATCTTTTCTTTACTTTGAAATAGTTCTAGTATTTTTCATGTTAACATCATGATTTAGAAGAAGGGAAGTCAGAAGACCTGAATTTTAGTCCTGAGTTTGCCCTGGATTAATCATATAACATTTATTAAAGTACTGAAGTTCTCTGGGCCTTATTTTATTCTCATTTATATAATAAGTAGTAAATATCCCTGAAATTTTACTCTAAATAAAATGTAATAAAGCCGGGCGTGGTGGCGCACGCTTGTAATCCCAGGACTTGGGAGGCTGAGACTGGAGGATCCGGGTTCGCGGCCAGCCTCAGCTACTTAGTGAGGCCCTCTGCAACTTAGTGAGACCCTGTTTCAAAATAAAGAGCAAAAAATAGGGCTGGGGGTATAGCTTGGAGGTGGAATGTCCCTGGGTTCAATCCCCAGTACTGCAAAAAAAAAGTAATAGAATTAATGATCATCTTCTTGTTTGCCCTTATTGTCAATTTCTATATGATTACATAAACTTGGACATATGCTTTCTAATTTCTGCCTTCTTGAATAGTAAAATACCAACTACCTCAGTCTTCCTTCCCCCAATCTTTAAAGTATAATCTCAATTCCTTTGGTCCTGTAAAGTATATCTCTCTAATCTTTCTCTGTTGATATCTTTCTTAAAATCAGGTGGATGAGAATAGCACCAAGTACTGTAGGTGTGGGCAGATGTGCTATGATCTTATATAAATGTAAGGTCATATTTTCTATTTTATTTCAGCTACTTTTAAAAAATGCCAGTATTTCTAGAACTTTTTAGCCATAATATTTCAAAATGTCTTTTAAGCCAACCCTTTGCCTCTGGACTAGACTATTCCTAGGCTCTTTACTATTCAATCTCTTCTGGGACAGAGATTTCACAACCTGCCTCTCACCTTGAGGAAGTTCTTATAACTAACATAAATCTTGCTTTCTGCAATTTAAGTTGAATTTATATCCTTTTTCTTTTCTCTGTAGAGATGGAAACAGCCTGTCTGAAGTGATGCTTTCTTATAAGGGCCAGTACCAAACACTGTAGAAAAAATATTTTCAGTCCAGCATAATTTTTAGCTTTTATATATAAAAGCTTCCTGACTTTCATTTCAATATTCATGTCTCAGGAGATGCCATTTTTAAAAGTCCAAATGAAATAATAGTTACATATCTAATATTAATGTTTAATTTATCCTTTGCTGTTTAGAACTAAACAAGTCACTAAAATGAATGAATTCTGTAAGGAATAGGGGAATGGGAGGGGAACAGCGGAGGCCCTTTCCCCCACATACATTGAGACACATCCCAGCTGGTCTGATCCTGTTTGTAGGGAGCCTGTTGGAATGCCTGAAGGGGAGGTGGGCTGGCTGTCAGATTGTACCAGCTTGGCTAGAATTACAAACCAAGTGTTGCAGGCTCTGAAAATAAAAATGATCTAACCCCCCCCAAAAAAAAACGAAAAATGAGGTCTTAAAACCAACCTCTTTGAGGAACTTAACAGATTTATGTTTTATTTCACATCATTATAGTCATGGGATTGGGGTTTTGCCCATATTTATAGATTTTCATCTCATATTATTATCCTGTATAAATGAATTATTGTTATATTGTATAAATGATTTATTTTATATATTGTATAAATGATTTATTCATCCATTATTAGTTAGGAGAATAGAAATCTGCTGTTTTAAACTAGCTTGAAGCAGATTTCAACGTGTAGAGTCAAAAGCCTTAGTACCTAACCTAAGAATTGTGCTAGGTTTGCGGAGGGAAAAACACATTCCCTGCCCTTGAGGAGCCAATAGTCTTATTGGGGAAAGAGATTATAAAATTATAAATATGAAACAATTGTAAGCTAGTGAATATACAGTAAAATATTAAATGTGAATTTTATCTTACATTTTAAAGATTAATTCAGAAAATGTTTTATACTATATATATGTTTTATTAACTAAGAAGCCTAAAATGTCTAATTAATTGTTTTATTATGATTTCTGCTTTTTCACTTTGAAGGTTCAGCACTTTTCTGAGAAATCCTTCCTCTTAGAGCTTTTGAAAATTCATGAAAATGCTTTAGACAGACAGTGTGGTGAAATTAGAAACAAAAAGAGTATGCTTCTCGAAACCTTTGTAAGTCTCCAACCACTTAGAAAAAATCGGTTTCAATACCTGTGTCAACAAGTAGTTAAATATACTTAGGTGTACTTTTAGAAAATTATCCATATGCATATTGACTGATAGTACTATTCAGTTAAGGAAAAGTATTAAGTGCTTTTAAAGTCAATTGTTAGAGCAATATAGTTTGAAAGAGTTCTATTGGCAGAGATGTAATATAGAAATTATTTGCAATTGTAATAAGCCTAAAAGAAAGAGTGCAACTAATTTGAATTGCTCAGGCATTGAGACCTTGGTTTTAATGCTTTTGAAAGGCAGAAAGGTTCATACTTTAGGTGTATTTATGGATGTGGTAAAAGGATGGCTGTTGTTTACCTTTTTTAAAGTTATAACCAACAAACTGAGCAGTAGTTTTGAATGCCAGAGCCAATTTGGAGATGTGACTTTTAATTAGTTGATATTTTAAAGAAAATACATTTAAAGATATTAAAAATACAGTCAGAAGTCAGAACCAACAGATGTGATAGTTTTCAGTGACATGGCCAGTTTCTAAATGTGGCTTGTAATTAGTTGATATCTCTTAGAAAAATGGAAATATACAGTAATGTTTAGGTTCTAGTATTGTCAAAAAGTTTAGGTTTTTGTGTCATCCAGTGTTTTTGGAAATATTTATTTCCCCACTATGTTGATATTCCATAATATGTAAACTTATGAATTGATTTTGAAATTAATATATAATTTTGCTTTCATCAATCTACATATAAAAATTTTTTTGAATATCCTTGTCTGTTTCTTTTGTTTTCCTATAAAACAGTAATTCCTTTGACTATAGATTTTAACTTTCAAGTTTGGTTATTATTTTGCCACCTAATTTTATGTTGTAATGACAAAATGGCATATATGATTATAAAGTTTAGTTCACAAATAAATAACAGAAATAATGATGAGTGGTACCTCAATAATTCTTCCAAAACTTTAGGGATAAATAATCCATCTGAAGATAGTTTGTTGTAATTTTGTAATAGTTTCAGTTTTCTACTAGAGACGTAAAGAATTCTTATAGTAATACCAGGAAACATAATTTTATACTTTTGTTGTTACTAATTCCAAATGATTATATTTTAAATCATTAAAGAAAAATGTTATTAAAACCAACACCTATATTTGCTTTTTTTATTTGTTTTTCAGGAGGCTATAAAGAAAAAAGCAACAGAGGAGGAGGAAAAATTTTTTAAGGAAATTACAGACTTCAATAATGAGTATGAAATAATAAGGAAAAGAGAGCTTTTGATGAAAGAAAATGTCAAGATTGAAATATCTGACTTAGAAAACCAGGCAAACATTTTGAAAATGGGTATGAATACATAGTACCACCTCATTTGTTTGGCATTAATGAAAATAACTCATTTTGAATTTTTTAGAAATTTAACTTTTTTATAAGCAAATTAGGTTATTGCATAGTTATTCTTTTACTTGTCCTAATGAATATGTATTTTTTATTGTGAGCATTCTCAAATTCTTCAGAAGTACATGTGACTGAACATTTGGTCATTTGTTTAATATAAATAACTATTTACTGATTTTTATATAATAGGTACTTTTCTAGGTCCTGGGATTATGAAATTAAAAAGTAGAAGAAGCAAATACGTAGCATGTATTTACAGTACAATGTGATGGAAACTATCATGGGGTTAAAACTGGTGCTGTGAATCTCATTTTACCGTCAATCCAGTATAAACTAGGAAGTAAGGTTATACAGTGGAGGAGGAAGGTTTCATTTCATGAATTCTAGTATGCAGGTTATTGCAATCTGTGATAAAATACTGAGTTAAATCAGTTGCCAAAGAGAGGAGGTAGAGAATTAAAGGGATGTTTAGGAAGAATGGCAGGGCTTTGTTAATGATTAATGTGGATGGAAATAGGGAAGGTAAAAAAGACATCAGTTTTCAAGAGTCAGAGGTCCTATGAAAGCATCATCAGCTTCAAGCCCAGCATCTCTCCAGGTCCAGTTGCAGATGGTGCTTCCTGGTTGTCATTCATTATGTAATTCCTTGAGTTCATTTCCTCGTGATCTGAAGACGTCAAAGTAAAGAAAGTAGTTTTCCCCTCACATGTCCAGAATACTATGGTTAAAGAGACATAGGATAATTGCTAGAGACACTTCTGTTTGGAAAAGGGAAAAAACCAGGAAAGGCACAGGTGTCATTGCTCCATAGCAATTCTGAAATATAGTTATGGAAATATTGGAAGTCCTTTGATTAGGACTCAGTCACTGTCCTGCCTGGGAGTGATTCTCAGCTCCACCCTCTGTGCTCTTGCTTCTGTTCCGGAGCCATTCCTTTTTAATGAGAGATGGCTTGTGTTTGCAGCTGCTGCTTTACTCAGCTTGCTTCTGTTCTGCAGAAGATTGGGTATCCAAGGATTCCTTTTTCAGTTTTTATTGTTTCTGTCCATTTCAGTCCAACCTCACAGTATGTATGAAAATACAGTTCTCTTAAAAACTTTGTGAGACTCACATGACTCTTACTGAGATTGACTTCATTAGGAAAAAGCCATAACTGTACATCTCTTTATGATACAAGGTTTCTTTTTTGGGCTTCTACTGAAACTGATGAGAAACAATATCCTAAGGTTCTTAATGGCTCTCTAGTTTGACTGCATGGTTCTCTGAGGTACCACCTTGGATTTTTTTGAGATCAAAGCAAAAGGTTCTAAATATACATCCTTGATTTTATCTGTAGGCCATGGTTCCTAAGAATGCTGTGGGTTTTATCTTTACTCTCAAGCCATTTCTTACTGGTTAGAATCCTAGGGGAAGAGAATCTTATAAAAAGGCTACCCCAGGTGTTTTAATTCCCAGAACAACTCATGAGGAAAAATGCAAAGATACATAGATAAAAGGGCAATATGTAAATTAGAAAGGAATCTTCAAAAATACTAATGTAGTCTGAATGAAAGTGGGAAAAAGGGAATATACGCACAAAACCTTCAAAGAATAGATGGAAAACAAATAATAAAATGGTAGACCTAAATCCATCTGTGTCAGTAATTACTGGACTAATCACAACAGTCAAAAGGCAGATATTATCAGGATGATAAAAAGACTCAAATATGCTTCTAAAAGAGAGTCTAAGGAAACTTTAAAGATACAAAGAGGTTTAAACCAAATGGGTAAAAAAAATCCCATGTAAACAGTAACGATAAAAAGGCTAAAGAGGCTATATAAATATCATATATAATGACTAAGTTAAAGAATATTAAACCAGGTGTGGTGGTGCACACTTGTAATCTCAGTACTTGGGAGGCTGAGACAGGAGGATCTGGGTTCATGGCCAGACTCAGCTACTTAGTGAGGCCCTCTGCAACTTAATGAGAACCTGTTTCAAAATAAAATGATGAAAAAATAGGGTTGGGGATGTAGCTCGGAGGTAGAATGCCCCTGGGTTCAATCCCCAGTACTACAAAAAAAAAAAAAAGAATATTAACCAGGTGTGGTGGCCCATGCGTGTAATCCCAGTACCTGGGAAGCTGAGACAGGAGGATTGAAGGTTGGAGGCTGGACTCAATGACTTAGGGAGACCCCAAGCCAAATAAAAAGGGGATGAACAGGGGGGACCCTGTTTCTAAATAAAAAATAAAATAGTATAGTTCAGAGGTATAATGCCCCTGGGTACAATCTCCAGTACCAAAAAAAAAAAAAGAGAAAATATAAAGAATATTGCCAAACATAAGGAAGGGAATTTTATAATGAAGAAAAGGTCAATTTTTAAACATTTGAATAGATTGAAATTATACACAGTATATCTTCTAATGATAAGGGATTTTTAAATTAAAAACAACAAGAAAATACTAAGCATTTGGAAATTAAATAGCACACTTATAAATAATTTATGAGCCAGAGGTGAAATCAAAAGTAATTTAGAAAATATTTTGAGCTGAGTGATAGTACAGATTTAATGTAACAAAATTTTGTTAAAGCAGTGCTTGGAGGTACATAGGTACCTTTTAATGCTTATATTAGGCCTGGAGCAACATATTCCAAACTCTGAAAGAGTTTGTCTACCCAAGATTTGTCTACCCAGCAAAGATATCTATCAAATTTTATGGAGAAATAAAAACCTTCCATGACAAACAAGCTGAAAGACTTTATGTCTTCCAAACTAGCACTAGAGAAAATGCTCAAAGAGATTAATTACAAGGAAGAAATAATAAGGAAACACCAGAACCAGAGAAACAGTCATTTCCATCAAACAAACTAGGCAAAGAACAAACACTACTTCAAACAGAAATTAAAACTCAAAATGTTAGGAATGAAAACCCATCTCTTAATAATCACGCTGAATATAAATGGCCTCAACTCCCCAATCAAAAGACATAAGGTAGCCAGGCATGGTGGCACACGCTTGTAATCTCAGTACTTGGGAGGCTGAGACAGGAGGATCACAGGTTTGTGGCCAGCCTCAGCTACTTAGTGAGGCCCTCTGCAACTTAGTGAGACCCTGTTTCAAAATAAAGAATAAAAAATAGGGCTGGGGGTGGAGCTCAGAGGTAGAATGACCCTGGGTTCAATTCCCAGTACCACAAACAAAAAAACAAAAACAAAAGACATAAGGAGGCAAAATGGATTAAAAATCACAATCCATCTATATGCTGCCTGCAAGAAACACACCTTACAAGTAAAGATATGCACAAACTAAAGGTGAAGGAATGGAGCAAGGTAATCCATGCTAATGGAACTCGAAAACAAGCAGGAGTAGCAATTATAAGACATATTAGACTTCAAACCTAAACTTATCAGAAGAGACAAAGAAGGTCATTTCTTACTGGTAAAAGGAACAATCCAGCAAGAGGTTATAACAATAGCCAACATTTATGCCCCAAACGTAGGTGCAACCACTTTCATAAAAGAAACTCTTTGCAACATTAAATCACACATAGATCCCAATACAATAATATTGGGAGACTTCAACACACCTCTCACACCACTAAATCGATCTTCAAGACAAAACATGAGTAAAGATGCCTCAGATCTAAGGAACACCGTAAACCAAATGGACCTAGTAGACACATACAGAATATTCCACCCAACTACAGCTGAATTCACATTTTTTTCAGCTGCTCATGGAACCTTCTCTAAAATAGACCATATCCTAGGCCACAAAGTGAGTACTACCAAGTTCAAAAAATGTGACATAATCCCCTGCGTCTTTTCAGACCATAATGGAATGAAATTAGAAATCAACTATAAGAAGACCCAGCGAAACCTCATCAACACGTGGAGACCAAATACCACACTGCTGAATGAGGAATGGGTAAAAGAAGAAATAAGGGGAGAAATTAAGAAATTCCTAGAAACAAATGAAAATAGAGACACAACATATCAAATTCTCTGGGACACCTTGAAGGCAGTATTAAGAGGAAAATTCATAGCACTGAGTGCTCACATAAGAAGAACAGAAAATCACCAAATAAATAACCTAATGACGCACCTCAAAGCCCTTGAAAAATAGGAACAGTCTAACCCCAAAGCTAGTAGAAGACAGGAAATTATTAAAATCAGAGCAGACATCATCGAAGTAGAGAATAAAAAACAGTACAAAAAATCAACAAAACCAAAAGCTGGTTCCTTGAAAAAATAAACAAGATAGATAAACCACTAGCCAACCTAACCAAAAGAAAGAGAGAATCAACCCAAATTACTAAAATAAGAGATGAAAAAGGTGATATAACCACCAACAGCATGGAAATCCAGAGGATAATCAGAAACTACTTTGAAAAACTATACTCCAACAAAATGGAAAACCTAGAAGAAATTGACAAATTTCTAGACATGTACAACCTTCCTAACACGTACAACCTTCCTAAGTTGAATCAAGAAGACATAGAAAATTTAAATCCACCAATAGCAATTAACGAGATTGAAGCAGCAATAAAGAGCCTACCATCAAAGAAAAGCCCAGGTCCAGATGGTTTCCCAGGTAAATTTTATAAAACCTTTACAGAAGAACTAATCCCAATACTCCTCAATCTATTCCGTGAAATAGAAAGAAACGGGACTCTCCCAAACACATTCTATGAAGCCAGCATCAAACTAATACCAAAACCAAACAAAGACAGCTCAAGAAAACTACAGACCTATATCACTGGTGAACTTAGATGCAAAACTTCTAAACAAAATACTAGCAACATGTGTTCAAAACCACATCACGAAAATCATACATCATGACCAAATCGGGTTCATCCCAGGGATGAAAGGCTGGTTCAACATACGAAAAACAATCCATGTAATCCACTACATAAACAGAACTAAAGACAAAAATCACATGATCATTTCAATAGATGCTGAAAAAGCATTTGATAAAATCCAACACCCATACATGATAAGAACACTGCAGAGAATTGGAATAGAAGGAACATACCTCAACATAATAAAGGCAATATACAATAGGCTCGCAGCCAACATCATACTGAATGGGGAAAAACTTTTGAGAGTTCTCTTTAAAAACAGGGACAAGACAAGGATGTCTGCTGTCACCACTCCTTTTCAATATAGTACTCTAGACTCTAGCCAGAGCAATAAGGCAAGAGAAGGAAATAAAAGGAGTACAAATAGGAAAAGAGGAACTGAAACTATCTGTTTGCAGATGACATGATATTATACGTAGAAGATCCAACAAACTCAACTAAAAGGCTAATAGAACTGATCAACAAATTCAGCAGTGTCTGGATACAAAATCAATCTTAAAAAACCAGAAGCTTTTCTGTATGCCAACCATAAATCCACTGAAAAAGAAATTCAGAAGACATTTGCACTCATGATATTCCCCAAAACAATAAAATACTTGGGAATAAACCTAACCAAGGAGGTAAAAGACCTCTACAAGGAAAACTATAAAACATTGAAAAAAGAAATTGAAGAAGATCTTAGAAGATGGAAAGATCTCCCATGCTCTTGGGTAGGCAGAATAAATATCATCAAAATGCCCATTTTTCCAAAAGTGCTCTACAGATTCAATGCAATACCCATTAAATTACCAAAGTCATTTTTCACTGACATAGAAAAATCTGTCCTTAAATTCATTTGGAACAACAAAAAACCCAGAATAGCCAAAGTAGTTCTCAGCAACAAGAACCATGCAGGAGGCATCACAATACCTGACTTCAAACTATACTACAAA
>PVJS01024473.1:0-17798 GCA_004027185.1 Glis glis
ATTATTACTCTCCAGCAAAGTGCTCACTTCTGGCCTCCCACAGAAGGAAACATTACAGGACAGTCACCCATGACACCCTCCTTGGAAATATCTCTCTGAGCCCTGTGCTCTCCAGGAATCCTGTACCGTGTGTGTGTGTGTGTGTGTGTGTGTGTGTGTGTGTGTGTGTGTATGTGTGATTCCAGCACAAACTGTTATTCAGGGAAGGGAAAGGGCCCCTTGACAGTGATGGCTTCTTCGATCCTTGCCTGCCTCCCTTTTGGGCTGGGTTCACACATGTTCTCCTGCTGCCCAGACTTCGGAGTAGGAAATTCTTTAATTTCCCCACTGTCTTGATTGTGAGAGATGTTCAGAAAATCCTGAAATAGGATTTTGGAAATGGACTTTGCTAGAAGCTTAGGTGAACTGCTTCCACCCCTCACCTTCCCTGGCCATTTTGGGGGGCCTCTTAGGGATTCATCATCTGGGCCTGGATAGCCCTGGAGGTCCTGGGGCAGAAGAACCCAATGGAAGGGACTGCGAATGCTGTGTCATGTGAATCTGTTTTATGTTTTTATGCATTTTCCCGATCTAGTTCATTTTATGACAATCTTCATGTCTCCTAGCAAATGAGACTGTGTGTGTGTGTGTGTGTGTGTGTGTGTGTGTGTGTGTAACTGGGGATCAAACCCAGGGACATTCTACTTCTGAGCTATACCACCAGCCCCTATATTATTTTTTATTTTGAAAACAGGGTCTCACTAAGTTGCTGAGGCTGGCCTTGAACCTGTGATTCTTCCATCTCAGCCTCCCAAGTACTGGGACTACAAGCACGCACCACCATACCCAGCCAGATAAGACTTACATAGAGTTATTTATTTATTTATTTATTTATTTATTTATTATTTTGCTGGGGATTGAACCTAGGGGCATTCTACCTCTGAGCTACACCCCCAGCCTGATTTTATTTTTATTTTTGAAACAGGGTCCCACTAAGTTGCTGAGGCTGGTCTCACTAAGTTGTTGAGTCTGGCCTTCAACCTGTGATCCTCTTGTCTCAACCTCCCAAGTCCTGGGATTACAGGCATGTGCCACCATGCCCAGCTGAGCAACAGATATTTTTGAACAAGCAGGGCTGGATTCCTAGATACAAATTTCTCTCCTCTTCGACGGAGCATAATACACTGATGAAAAAGGTGCCCCTATTTTTTCAAACCCTCTTTTTCTGAAATGTCATTTGGAGGCTGCAGCATGGGCCTGGGGAATAGTCTTAATTTTGCAAACTTTTTGACAAGTCTTGGCTTTAAGAAAAGTGACTGAATGTCAGTCGACACCAAGTTCGGCGATTACACTGAGGAATGCCACTTGGGGTTTAAAATGACTCGTGATTATGAAATAAGAAGGGAGAGTTTTTTTGTTGTTCTTAATGTGGCTCTGATGGTAAGTATTGTCTTCAGAGACACGGGAAGGCATCTCTGGAGAGGAGACCGCATCCCGGTGACCAGGCGATGTGAGATTAGGCCTGGGAGTACGGCCTTTCTTCCATCTCTCTCCCACCTTTCAAAACACGACTTCCTTTCTGATTTTGGCTGAGTCCTTCTCCTTCACATTTCCATTTAATGAGAGCGATGACTTGTCCAACCCCCAAGAGGAATCGGTGGGGAATTTAAATCACTCCTGGCCCCCATGTCCTATCCGTAAGTATACATTTTATATTTGCTTTTCCTCTGGTAGGCCTGGCTTTCTGACAGCGGTGAGATAAAAGGATTAGAAAACCAAGTCAAAACTGCATCCTCTTCCTGTGGGCTCTGTCTGCATGTTTTCTTCCTCCTTCCACTTCAAAGGGGGCAAACACTGTGAATTGATACCCAGTTTAGGTTTCCACCTAATTAGTTCTCCAATGTAATGTCCTGTTGGTTCAGATTTGGTAAGTCTCTCCACAAACACACCTGTTTAAAATTTTCTTGTTTTGTTTTTTTTCTTTGCAGTGCTGGGGAATCGGGGGCCTTGGGCTTGGCAAGCACTCTACCACTGAGCAGCACTCCCAGCCCAGTATTTCCAGAGAGTTCTGCCGTTGCCTTGGATGAACTTGCTAATCAACCACTTAGTCCACTTGAGGAAAATAATGCAGGCAGCCCTGTCCTTCCTCCAGCCACCCAGCCAGCCCCACATATTACAGACAACCTCCCCAGGTTTCTCAGTCTTCCCTTCAACTCTGCTTCCTCGCTTACTTCCGGTGGTGTCTACACCAAGAATTCAGCTTGTTTGAAGTTCTCTGTTGTTGAGAGAGGCTGCTTCATATATATATGAATATATATATGCCCATATATATATATATATATGGGCACTGGGGATTGAACCTGGGGGCATTCTACCTCTGAGCTACACCCCAGCCCTATTTTTTTATTCTTTCTTTTGAAACACAGTCTCACTAAGTTGCGGAGGGCCTCACTAAGTAGCTGAGGCTGGCCGCGAACCTGCGATCCTCCGGTCTCAGCCTCCCAAGTATTGGGATTACAAGCGTGCGCCACCACGCTGGCTGGCTGGTTCATATTAAACACAAGTGTGACCTCACTGTCACTATGGTCTTTATGTAGCTTTGTAATAGCCACTTGTCCTTGTTTCTGGGGTGAAGAGGAGTGTTCTTTTCATTGGTTTAAATAGGCGCCTTAAAGTCCAGTGGTGAGGAGTCCAAATGGAAGAGCAGGAAGCAGCTGGTTCAGGGTTGACGCTCACAGAGTCGTGCACCATGACAGGGACCCTGCCGAGACAGCAGGAAATTGATACAGGTGCCCTTTCTCAGCCAGAAAAGTGTGTCTTTTGAGTGATAGCAAATAACAAAGCCAAATGGAGCCTCTAGCCATCTATTGTAAGCTCCTCATTTTCTGGGAGAGGAAACTGAGGCCCAGGGAACTGGAATCCTTTGACCTGTATCCAAATGCTTATTAGAAGCTAATCCGGGACTGGAACTCAGTTCCTCTGGTTCCCAGTCAATACATCCTCCATGCTGCCCCCTGGAAACCGGCTGTGTGTAGAACATGGTGGGGTTAATAAACTATGGATGCACAGCCAATGGGGCCTTTCCCCTCTCACACAAATGATGCTATTGTACAGTCATTCTCCAACGTCATTTCTCTGGAAACAAATAGCTGAAATGCATTAAAATGGGTTTTCTCTGAGTTCCTTCATGAGATGTTAAACTCTGAGAGGCCCCCAACTGTACATCCTGTGTGTGTGTGTGTGTGTGTGTGTGTGTGTGTGTGTGTATTTCTTTTTGGTACTGGGGATGGAACCCAGGGGCATTTTATCTGTGAGCTATACCCTCAGCACTTTTTATTTTTTATTTTGAAACAGGGTCTCACTAAGTTGTTGAGGCTGGCCTTGAATTTGTAATCTTCCTGTCTCAGCCTCCCAAGTACTGGGATTACAGGCCTGTGCCACCATGCCTGGCTTATCTTTCATATTTAATACCTAGTAAGGACCTAACAGATGGCGAATGAAGGAAACAAGGAAATGAGGCAAAACCCAGCTGTCCTACCAAGGGCAAAATGGACTCCCCTATTAGTTAACCTATTAATTTAGTGTTAATCAGCCACAAATGAAAGCAAGTTCTACCATGGGAAGCTCATTTTTCACTTCTATTATTCCAATGAGATTGGTTAATTTAAATTTTTGAGGCTTTTAAAAGCATCAATGCAGTATATAGAGCAAGATACATACATAGCAATATATATGTATTTATATATTTCTATATATACATAGGTCTATGTATACATAGGTCTATGTATATATCTCTGTATACTATATATACATATATGTATATATAGCAAATATATATACATTGCTATATAGATATATAGATATATACATATATCTATATATACATATATGTATCTCTATATATCCATATATCTATATGTCTATATCTCTATCCATATGTTAGATATTTAGATAGATATAGAGAGAGAGTTAGATATTTTTCAGTGCTGGGGATGGAATCCAGAGCCTCGTCCATGCTAGGCAAGTGCTCTACCACTGAGCTACATCCACAGCCCAATGCAATATTTAAATTAAAACCTAAAATAAAAAATGTAACTCATTCAAAGTTTCTCTTTGTCTCCAGATTCTTAATGACAGGAGTCCCCAGAAGAGAGGCGATTCTTCTAGAAAGACTAGCTCATCTCTCCTATGACTCTGCCCTGCTGGGAATTTGTCAGCCTTTTTAAAAAATCCTAAGTCTTTTTCAGTCAACCTCTGACCGCAACACTGAGAGTCTAAGAAGAGCTTACTTACGTCCCCTGGGGGCCATTTCACAAAGAGCTGAGGGCTCTGCACAAACAAGGCAATCAAAACCCTGGCTGCCATGACTGGGCACTCATCCATGCTCACACGAGTCTGTGGTTTCTGTGGGTGCTTGTCAGGGGCCGTGTTGAGGATGGGCTGTGGGGGGCTACATGGAGGAGGACCTGGCAGCAGGTTCTTTCTCTCTTCTTGCAATGTCATTAAAATCTAAACTAATACAAAGTGAAAGAGCTTTGCCAAATTAAAAATGGTGCAAATACCCGTCATCATCATCATCATCATCATCATCCAGGTAACTCACAGTTCCAGTTTCTGCACATAAAGGGAAGGGGGAAGGATGGCGACTGCAGGACGGTGGGTTCCTTCTGAAGGGATTGGGGCACTCACTGAGTAGACATTGGATCTAGACTTTTTTTAAGCAAATAAACTTGGGGCAGTACGACTTTATGACCAGGTCTTCTTATAGCACCAGAGCCTAATGCAGAAGGCTTCTCTCGCTTCTCTCATGTCTTGATTCTTGTGGGTTTTATTTGTGTTAAATAAAAATTATAGAAGGCTATTGTTTGGGACTAAACACCTGTAGTGGGATGCAACAGACCAGGCTAAAAATCAAAATGGAGTTGCTCATGCTAAAGTTCCATGTCACCAAGCCGAAACTATCTATGTGAATTTCTGAAAAATCAGGATTAGAGAAATAGCAGCCAAATTTCCCAAACAGGCCAGTTTCAATTGGCGTTAAGGAAGTTCCCTCTGCCTTAATCTATACACAAAATAGGTAACCTGAAATAACCTGATGTAAACCAATCATTAACCAATCAGTAATTTCCCAATTGTTCTGTCTCTGCCTTACAAGAAAAGTAACTTTTAAATGACCAATCCCCTTTCTGGCTTTATTTTTATTTCTGTTCTCTTCATCCTTTTCTGTCTATAAACCAGCCTCTTAGCTCATTAGAACATTTATTCTGTTTTATGGAATGAAGTGTTCCCCAGTTCTAGAACTGGCAAATAAAGCCAATTAAGATCTTTAAATTTTTACAATCGTGTCCTGTGACACTTGTTAATTGGAAATTGTTATTTGTATTTAAAACTGTGTGGTGGTTGAATGGTGTTTGTAAATAGAATAAGATATTTCTACCGCTTTTCTAACTGCTACTAAGGGCCTTTTTAAAAATGTATTTAAAGAAAAGGAAGGCCAGGCATAGGTGGTGCACAGATATAAACCCAGTACTTGGGAGACTGAGACAGGAGGATTGCAGGTTGGTCAGCCTCAGCAACTTAGAGAGACTCTCAGTAATTTATCAAGACCCTGTTTCAAAATACAAAAATAATCCAGGCATGGTGGTGCATACCTGTAATCCCAGCACTTGGAAGGCTGAGACAGGAGGATCACGGGTTTGAGTCCAGCTTCAGCAATTTAGGAAGGATCTCAGCAACTTAGTGAAACCTTGTTTTAAAATAAAAAAATAAAGTAGGGCTGGGGGATGTAGTTCAGAGGCAGAAGACCTCTGGGTCCATCTCCAGTACTGCAAAATAAATAAATGAATGAATGGAATAAATAAATGAAAAAGGCTGGGAGTGTAGCTTGAAGGTAGAATGCCCCTAGGTTCAATCCTCAGTATGAAGAAGGAGGAGGAGGAGGAGGAGGAGGAGGAGGAGGAGGAGGAGGAGAATGAAAAAAAATCTACTTGATAAAATTCTGTTTGGTCCAGATAACTTAGACCCTTACCCTCCCCTAGGATTGTCTCTGACCAGTGTGTGTTGAATCTAGAGTAACTTCCTGTCTTGTATACCTATGTGCAGAAACAGTGGCACTAACTCAAAGCAAATGCTTCAGAACGTCACCTGGTCAGCCAATGACAGTGAGCAGTTTTAAGGTGGTCTTGATGATTGGGGTTGCTTTCACAGCAAGAGGGATGAAGTCACCATCAAAGTTGTCACATGGTGAGACTGTTGGCTGACACATGCTCGTCCATATGACAGTGAAAACTCTAGGACAGTGCAAGGGCAGCGTATCACATGACCATGTTGACTTTACGGCAGAAGCTCTTTGGGATTTGTGAATACTATGGACTGTTCTCTGAAGCAGCTGCACCTCTATTAAGGACCCTGTGGAATTGCTTGACCTTGGCTGACCAGAGCAGGGTGATTATGGAGAGACGGAATGTTGTAGGTTAAGAGCCAAAATTATCTCAGGCTATCTTAGGTCCTTTAAGAGCCAAGTACATTAACTTTGGTATCTGGCCTAACATTCTCATGACTAATAAATAAACTTGGAATGATTCACGGAGCTTAGCACACCTCTAGCCTCCACCATCCCTCAGATGAAAGATGCCAGAAGGTAACATCTGAAACCTATGGGAGAGATTTCCCCACCTTGCTGTAGTCGCCTACCTGACGTTCCCACTAGTGTGATTGGTAAATGTATTGATTTGTGACATGCTTTTGTCCTGTGACTACAAAAGTTCAGGTAACCTCTTCCATGGTGGGACACATCATTCAGAATAATGTGAGTCAGTGTGTCCATGCCTTGGTCACTCATATTTGACTCCGGAGAAACTATTTTCTTCTTTCTTTTAAAGCAGAGTTCTTCTTTTTACATGGACAATTTTGAAATCATAAGATGACTCAAAAGATTAGGAGTTCCTGAACTGGAGACTTTTAAAAAATATATATAAGCTGGGCGTGGTGGCGCACGCTTGTAATCCCAGTACTTTGGGAGGCGGAGACCGGAGGATCGGGGTTCACGGCCAGCCTCAGCGCGCGCGTGCGCACACGCACACACACTCTTTCTCTCTCTCCTCTCTCTCCCTGTCTCTCTCTCTGTTTCTCTCTCTATCTAGTGAGGCCCTCTGCAACTTCGTGAGACCCGGTTTCAAAATAAAGCATAAAAAAAATAGGGCCAGGGGTGTAGCACAGAGGTAGAACGCCCCTGCGTTCAATCCCCGGTACCGCAAAATAAACAAATAAAAAAAATATATATATATATATCAATTTACTAAGATGTACCACAAAATAGCACTTTGCTACAAATCTTTAAGGATCCACATTTTATAAACATGCCCATAATGTTAAAATGAATTTATTTGAGGTTTAGAACATTATAAGATGGTAAGAAATTAATTCCATGTATTAAAGTGCTCTGGAAGCAGAAATTCAATTCCCTGGATGAATATTTTTAGGTGAATAATAATCTCACCACTCACTGGCTTAAAAATGTGAATTTGCACTCATTCATAAAACATTCATTGTAGCCGGGCATGGTGGCACATGCCTGTTATCCCAGTACCTGGGAAGCAGAGACAGGAAGATCGCAGGTTCAAGACCAGTTTGTGGTAACTTAGCCAGACCTTGTTTCAAATAAAAAGGGTTGGGGATGTAGTTCAGAGGTAGAATGACCCTGGGTTCAATCCCCAGTACCATAAATAAATAAAATAAACAAAGTAAATAAATAAAAATGGCTGGGGATGTAGTTCAGTGGTAAAGCACCGCAGGACTTCATCTCCAGTACCACAAAATAAGATAAAATTAAAATTAAACATTCACTGAACTTATGCCATGTGCCAATGACTGCGTTAGGATAAATGTCCTCTCCCCTGCCCCACTAAGATTAATATGACTAACAAGGAATTCACAGTCCAGTTATTAATAACTGCCAATAATGCTGCATTTTTGATAAAAGTTGGCCTATGGCATACACAGACTACTCCTGACCCAGACAGGGGTTCAAAGCAGTCTTAGGACAGGCAATACTTGAAATGCATCCAGGTAGAGCTGTAAGGGTTACCTAGGTAACGGAAGCAGTGGGCAGGAGGGATGGGGGCCTCAGAAGCCGTTTTATGTAGCATGTTCAGATTTTAGCACACACAGGAATTACCCGGGCTCATTAAGATGCGGTTTGTGAATCTGCAGGTCCAGGCAGGTCCTGAGAATATGCATTTCCAAGCAGCTGCCAGGTGATGAGGCTGCTGACAGACGCTACTTTGAGTAGGGAGAAGAGGAGAGGAGATTTAGGGATCTGTAAGTAGCTCAGGGTGGCTCAGAAAGGGGCTCAAGTTCACTTTGTTAATTAGCTTTCCATTACTGTAACAAATACCTGAGATAAACAACTTATAAAAAGAACTTATTTTGACTCACAGTTTTAGACTCTTCAGCCCAGGGTCTTGCCCCATTGCTTTGGGCCTGTGGGGGAGGCAGCACATGTTGACAGGGAGGGCATGGTAGAGCAAAACTGCCTAGCTTATGTGCAGATGTGAAAAGGAGAGGAAGAGAAAGGGGCTGGAGTCTCACAATCCTCTTCAAAGGCATGCCCCAATAACCTAGAGACCTCCCACTAGGTCCCACCTCTTAAAGGATCCAGAACTTCCCAGTGCCGCCAAGCTGGGGACCAAGTCTTATACATGTGGACCTCTAGGGGATGCTTCAGATCTTCTCTATAGCACCTTGTTCCAGATGCTTGGAAGAGTCTCTCTCTTTCTTTGAAAAATTTCAAATACAAAAAAATTCAGAGAATTACATAACCACATGCCATGCAAATCTTACAAATGCTGGTAGAGACCAGCCACATCTGCTTCACATTTCTAACAAAAAACTGGAAACTCCTTTCACCTTCCCACCCTTTGATCCCCTACCCTCTCTACAGAGGGACCCCTATTCTAATACTGGTATGTCTCTTCTCACTGTTTATATATTTCCACATGCATGTTTGCTCATAATGAACATTTAGTAGAGTTCTATATTTTATATAAATAACACTTCATGCAGTTTCCCACAACTTACATTTTTACTCAGTTCTGTGAGTGTAAGATTTTTACTGGTGAATATCTGGAGATCTAGTACCTTTATTTTGAACTGCAATTTTCATATTATTCCTATGGATTTATTATAATTTATTAATCCACTTGTCCATTGGTGAACATGTAGGTTGTTTCCAAGTGTTCATTCTCAGAAACGATCATTTGGGCTGGGGGTGGAGCCCAGTGGTAAGAGGACCTGCCTAGCATACTTGAGTCCCTAGGTTCAATCCCCAGCACTGTAAAAACAAAACAAAATATTAAAGAAACCTGATGGTTTGCACGGATTTTGATGATCCAGAATACTCATTTTCTATCAGTCACATGTGTTGCAAATACATTCTCACAGTCTGTGGCTTGTTTGGTTGTTGCTGATTCCAGTGTTAACTTTGTTTCTAGTGTCTTTGGTTACATAGAGCTATTGAATTTTAATGTAGTTCAATTTGTCAGTCTCTTTCTATTGTGGTTTATGCTTCTATCTTGCTTAAGAAATCATAAAGATGTGCTCTGTAACTTAGGATTTTGCAAATAATAGGGATCAGTTGAGAAGAATTAATACACTGTGGGTCAACGTTACTGTAGTGTTCTTAACTTAGCACAAGCATATCTCTTTACACAGGTGTGGTATTGTTTCATCTCTATTTCTTAAAGGGTTGGAAAATTCTATGTAGAAACTGGTGCTATTCTCTCTCTCTCTCTCCCTCCGCACATATCAGATGCTCCCCGCCCCCAAATACTGAAGATTAAAAACAGGGCCTGTAGCATGCCAGGGAAGCTCTGAGCTTCATCCCCAGCCCTTTTAAAACATTTATTTTGAAAGAGGGACTCATTAAGTTTCCCAGGTTGGCCTTGAACTTGTGATCCTTTTTGGTTTTTTTTTTGGGGGGGTACTGGAGTTTGAACCCAGGCGCATTCTACCTCTGAGCTATACCCCCAGTCCTTTTTTTTAAATTACTTTTTAACAATTTGCAACAGGATCTCACTAAGTTGCTGAGGCTGACATGGATCCTGTGATTCTCCTGTCTCAGCCTCCCAAGTACTAGGATTAGAGGCGTGCACTACCATGCCCGGCTGAACTTGTGATCCTTCTGCTTCAGCTTCCCCGGTAGCAGGGATTACAGGCATGCACCACCATGCCTGGCTCTCATTTTTCCAAGTTTCTGTGAAGGCTTTATTACTTAGACATGATTGATTGAATCAGTGGCCCTTGGCTATTGAACACCATCTCTAGCCCCTCCAGCATCCCCAGTGGTCAGGGATGGGGCTGAAAGTTCCAGCCCTAATCTGTTTTAGGTTGTGTTGCTTTGGCTGCCAGCCCCTGGCCTGCCTTGTGCATGCCAGGCAACTGCTCTACCACTGAACTACTTCCCCAACCCAGTTGTCAATAATTTTTAAATGGATGCTAGGGGTTGAGTAGTATTTGTCCCCATCATAGCTCACATTGAGGCTTTACTCCTCAATGTGACAGTGTTGGGAAATGGGGCCTAGTGGGAAGAGTCTGGGTCTTGGCACAGAGCCCTCATGAATAGATTAATGCCGCCGTATAGTGGCAGAGAGCTCTCCCCCCCATGAGTGAGGGTTAGTTATGGAAAGAGCAGTTGTTATTAAGCATCTGTCCCCTCTGGCCCCTCTGCTCTTCTGCATGCACCCACTTACTCTTCTACTTTCCACCACAGCATAAAGCCCTCACTAGAAGCCATGCTCTTGCACTTGCAGAACCATGAGCCAAGATAAACCTGTTTTCTTTTCTTTTTTTTTTTTTTTTTTGCGGTACCGGGGATTGAACCCAGGGGCGTTCTACCTCTGCGCTACACCCCCGGCCCTATTTTTTATACTTTATTTTGAAACCAGGTCTCACCAAGTTGCGGAGGACCTCACTAAGTAGAGAGAGAGAGAGAGAGAGAGAGAGAGAGAGAGAGAGAGCTGAGGCTGGCCACGAACCCGGATCCTCCGGTCTCTGCCTCCCAAAGTACTGGGATTACAAGCGCGCGCCACCACGCCCGGCCTAAACCTGTTTTCTTTATAAATGACACAGCCTCAGATATTCTGTTATAGGAACAAAAAAGGGACTCTCAGAAAATGGACTGGCAAGTGGTTCCTCCTCTTAATCTGGACATGAATTTATACCTCATATGGGAGATGCTGCTTTGGACGCTGGGCATACAAAAAAGTAAAAAGGTGCCAACACCACTGGGAGGTCTTGATACCCCAGTGGGCCATGCACACCGTATTGGGGAGCTTAGATTTCATCTTGGAGTGGACAGAAGGGCGACCCAGATGGCCTTCATAATATAAGGGTCATTAGAATCGCTCTTAGAATTGATTTCTGGAGTCAATGAACACTTAGAGTACATAACAAACAAAACCTGCCATTAGCATCTCTCCTTTATAATGTTCCTCGTGGGGGAAAAAGAAGATAGGTTTATGTGCACATAAAGAATGCTGGAGCCGGGCGTGGTGGCGCACGCTTGTAATCCCAGTACTTTGGGAGGCGGAGACCGGAGGATCCGGGTTCGCAGCCAGCCTCAGCTCGAGCACGTGCGCGGGTGCGAGCGCAGGCTTTCTCTCTCTCCCTGTCTCTCTCTCTCTCTCTCTGTCTCTCTCTCTCTCTCTCTACTTAGTGAGGTCCTCCGCAACTTCGTGAGACCCGGTCTCAAAATAAAGTATAAAAAATAGGGCCGGGGGCATAGCGCGGAGGTAGAACGCCCCTGCGTTCAACCCCCGGTACCGCAAAAAAAAAAAAAAAAAGAATGCTGGAGAGACATATCAGAAATTGTTAAGAAGGAGATGGGAGAATCACTTTTGTGTGTGTGTGTGTTGTACTGGGGATTGAACCCAGGGGCATTCTACCCCTAAGTTACATCCCCAGTCCTATTTTTATTTTTCATTTTGAAATGTTGAAAAATGGTCTCACTAAGTTACCATGCCCTGGCCTCCAACCTGTGATCCTCCTATCTCAGCCTTTCAAGTACTAGGATTATAGGCATGTGCCACCACGCCTGGTTAAGAATGACTTTTCAATGTATGGATTTTCAAATTGAATTTTTTTTACTTGTTTTGAGTTTTGAACTGCATGTATCTATTTCTTTTTTTTATAGTATTGGGGATTGAACTCAGGACTTTGCACATGCTAGGCAAGTGTTCTATCACTGAGCTATATCCCTGACCCCTTATTGTTTTTTGAGATGGGGTCTTGCTTTGTTGCCCACTCTGGCCCCAAACTCCTGGGTTCAAGAGATCCTCCTATCTCAGCCTCCTGAGTAGCTGGGACTACAGGTGCTGTCATGGTTTGGGTCTTAAATGTCCCCCCAATACATAAATATTCAAGACTCGATCTCCAGCCTGTGGCACCATCAGGAGGTGGTGGAACCTTTAGGAGGTGGGGCCTAGTGGAAGGAAGTTAGGTAATTGGGGGCGTGTTCTTGGAGGGGATGCGGGACTCTGGTCTCTTCCATCTTTCTTTGCTTCCTGGTTGCCATGAGGTGAGCATATTTGCTCTACCATGTGCTCCTGCCATAATGCGCTGCCTCGCCCCTCGCCACAGTTCCAGAAACAGCAGTGCCAAGCAACCATGGACCAAAACCTCTGAAACCTTGAGCCCAAAGAAGTCTTTCTCCCTTTTAAGTTGATTATCTCAAATATTATCTCAAATATTTTGTTATAGAGACAGAAAGCTGACTTGCACAGGTACACACCACTGGGATTTCCATGCATATCTCTTTTATTTTATTTTGTGGTACTGGTGATTGAACCCATGGGCAGTCTACCACTGAGCTGTATCCCAAGCCCTTTTTTATTTCAATTGTTTTTATTTTGAGAAAGGGTCTTACTAACTTGCTGAGGCTGGCCTCGAACCTGTGATCCTCCTGTCTCAGCCTCCCAAATGCTAGGATTTTAGGTGTGCGCCATTGTGCCTAGCTTCATGCATATCTATTTTACTTTTTTTTTCTTCTTTTTTTTTTTGCGATACTGGGGATTGAACCCAGGGGCATTCTACCTTCGAGCTACACCCCAAGCCCTAAATTTTCTTCTTTATTTTTTTGAAACAGGGTCTCACTAAGTTGAGGAGGGCCTCACTAAGTAGTTGAGGCTGGCTGTGAACCTGGATCATCCGGTCTCAGCCTCCCAAGTACAGGGATTACAAGCATGTGCCACCACGCCTGGCTATGCATATTTATTTTAAAAATACCTTTCTGTTTATTGTGTTTGGTAGATTATGAAATCTTTTCTCTATAGATATGTACAGTTGTCTGAAGTTTACACACACACACACACACACACACACGTCTTTCTCACCCCTACATCTTTGCCCTTCCTCCTCACCACATGTGGTTTACAATAAACATTTCTAAGCCTTGTCTTACAACTTCGTTGCTCATCTGAGTTGAGCTAGACGAGCATTTGAAATATTGGGCAATGCTTGAGTCAGGGCGAACATTGGCAATGTCCTATTTATGTGAACTCATATTTCCATCAATGATGGCAATAAAAAACAAATATCAAAGCAGGGCTTGGATTTAAAATGCTTTGAATACATTATAACACATTAATTCCATAGAGGCTTTCAAACCCGACAGATCAGGCATTTGAAAATCATTTCTCTTGAATGGGTCTCCGTAACGTCTGAGGGCATTACAAATGGCAGTCGATTATGTTGACTTCATGTTTTACATTAAGAAATATGAAGCATCACGATTCCTGTTGGGGGTGAGGACATTTTTTCTAATCCCATAATTAGCTCTCCGAGCATCCAAAGGAAACATCTCATTCCAGTCTTTAGAATAGCCATGTCTTTTTAAAAGCCAGATAATGTATGCGTTCACAGACACAAAGACCGAAATAGATCTAGTGGTGCCTGCTTGGTACTCTTAGGTGTTGGGATGCGTGAGAAAGGAATAAAAATTAGGAAAACATCGCTGGCATTTCCAGCTCTAGAATCTTTTGTTTTTGGTTTGTTTGTTTGTTTGTTACTGGATATTGAACCCAGAGGCATTTTGTCTCTGAGCTACACCCCCAGCCCTTTTTATTTTTAAACAGCATTTCACTAAGTTGCTGAGGGTCTCACTAAGTTGCTGAGGCTGGCCTTGAACCTGTAATCTTCCTATCTCAGCTTCCCAAATACTGTGATTATAGGTGTGCACCACCAAGCCTGGCTCTAGTTCTGGAATCTTGACAACATCCCTTCTTTTTGATCTGTTGAATTATCCCACACACGAGCCTAATTATGCAGGAGAGTCTGTGCCAGCTTTGGCAACACAGGGAATAATGAAAGGTTCTCCCCATTCTTAAGGAGTTCATTGTCTGGTGAGAGGGACGGTACCACCATGTAATTAGAGTGTAACCTGGGAAGTGCTAAATAACAGAAGGAGAAAGGTGCTCCTTGAACATGCAGAAGCAAGATGCATATAAACACAGGTGCATCTGCTTCCAACTGTTCGATGATTTGTTAACTATTTTAAGTATTGTTTTGTCTGAGCCGAGGCATGGAGGTCTCTTCTATTTTCTCTGTGACTCAGGAAATAGTGCTGGAGGTTTGATGACTGGCGACAGCTCCTTAGCAGTGCATTCATATGTACTTGCAGGCATTCATTCATCAAACATTAATTGAGGGTTGGGCACTATGCTAGTTTCCACAAATACTGAAGATTGACAGGAATGTGGTTTGGGGTCTACTTATTAAATAATGCTTATGGCTTCTGACATTATGATTTCAAATCCTTAGACAACAAATCTTCACCCTGGGATGTGTTGGTAGGATGACTGAAAGCCTAAAACATTGAAAACCAAAAGTATAATGATTGATTAGCAGAGCCCCAGATAGTCTGAAAGGTCACATATTTTTTTTTTTTTTTTGCAGTACCAGGGATAGAACCCAGGGGCGTTCTACCTCTGCGCTACACCCCCGGCCCTATTTTTTTATGCTTTATTTTGAAACCGGGCCTCACGAAGTTGCGGAGGGCCTCACTAGGGAGAGAGAGAGAGAGAGAGAGAGAGAGAGAGAGAGAGAGACGGGGGGAGAGAGAGAGAGAGAGAGAGAGAGAGAGAGAGAGAGCTAAGTCTGGCCGCGAACCCGGATCCTCCAGTCTCTGCCTTCCAAAGTACTGGGATTACAAGCGTGCGCCACCACGCCCGGCCAAGGTCACATATTTTTGTCATCCTACCCTGCCCCTTCATGCCCATGGTAGACACTGCCACCCAATCAGGCATCTCTCCATGTTAAGAAAGAACACAGCTGAGAATCCTTTGCAACATAAAATTTGTTGTCCCTCTGCATGTTAGTACAACCATTATCAAAATCAGTATGGAGGCTCCTCAGACTAGGAATAGAATCACCATATGAGCAGCTATAGCGCTCCTTGGTATCTTTCCAAAAGAATTAAAGTCAGAATACTATAGTGATACATGCATACCCATGTTTAGAGCAGCACAATTCACAGTGGTCAAATTATGGAACCAACCCAGGTGTCTGTCAACAGATGAATGGATAACAAAAATACACACACACACACACACACACACACACACACACACACACACACAATGGAATTTTACTCAGCCATAAAGAAGAACAAATCTATGTCATTTGCAAGAAAATGGATGGAACTAGAGAATATTATGCTATGTGAGATCAGCCTGTCTCAGAAAGTCAAGGGTCGTGTGTTTTCTCTCATATGTGGAAGCCAGAGAGAAAATAGGAAACAAAAATGACTTCAGATAGTTGAGGAGGGTGGGCAATAGAATAGCGGAAGGGAATATGAGGAGGGAGGTGGGGAGGGGAAAAGGAAGAACTGATGGAAGAAACAGTTCAAATTATGCTATGTCCATCCATGTATGAAGGTATCTCTACCAATCTCACTATTATGTACAGGGGAGGAATGGGTAGTGGGGTGGGACCTGAAGGGAAACACACCAAGACCTGCGTGCATGTTTGTTTGTATGACTTTGAACCTCACTCTGATGTATGATTATAATGCACTAATAAAAGTATTTAAAAATAGTTTGCTATTCCTGGCCTCTCTTCTAAAACAATGCCCAGGCTGGAGGTATAGCTCAGTGGTAGAGCGCTTGCCTAACATGCACAAGGCATGACAATAAATAAATACAATGCCTCCCAAAAGAGAATGCTATCTACTCCCATTCCTAAATTAGTAACAGTCAGGAGATCAGTGTGAGGGTGTGTGCATAAGGCTGAGTAGGGAGTGGGGTCTTTGGTTGTCTAACCATTAGACCACTTAGGGGGCCTGGAGGTTGTGACTAGGAATCTTAAAATCTATAGGGTACTGAAATGCCTCTACTTCACAATCAGATTTAACTCCTTGCACAGATCTGGCAGCAGGTCATGTTTTCCCCCACAACAAGACCGGGACCCCATCATGGTTAAGTGGCTTCCCAAGGAGGAAGGGTCAGGACGGCAGCAGAGCTGAACTGAGGCCCAGTGCCCATTTCACGATGTCACAGCTGCCCAAAGAGAGGGCCATGGGATGCAGGTCCTGCACTTGCCACATCAGCGTTTGTCAGAAATGTCACACAGATCCTTCTTGGGCTTTGTTTGTACCAATTGAACTTGGGGGAATTGAGGGATCAATTTAGACTAACTCCAACTGCCTGGCATGTGTGAGATTCATACACAGACATGCTGAATGGAATGTCCTTTTGAATGTTCTGCCAGTGATTGAACCCCAATAGATCCCAAAGTGTGTTCAGAGGGCGACCAGCATCAGAGTGAAATGGGGAGCTTGTTAACAATGCAGATTATGGGGCCCCTGCGCTGGATCCACTGAACCCAAAGATATAGGGGCCTGTAAATCTGCATTTCAAGCTCCGTGGTGAGAATGCAGAGTAGTTGGAACCCTTGTGTACTGCCAGTGGGAATATAAAATGGCGCAGACAATATGGTGGTTCCTCAAAACATTAAACATGGAATTAGCATGTGATCCAGCCATTCTACTTCTGGGTATATACACAGAATCACTGAGAGCAGAACTTGAGCAGATATCTGCACACTCATGTTCATTGCAGTGTTATTCACAGTAGCCCAAAGGCAGAAGCAACCCAGTGTCCATGGATGGATGGACGGATAACTGAAATGTGGTCTATACACACGATGGAATATTGCTCAGTCTTAGAAAGGAAGGAGATTCAGACACATGCTGTAACATGCAAGACATTATGCTAAGTGAAATAAGCCAGTCGCAAAAGGGCAAATACTGTGTGATTCTACTTATATGAGGTCCCTAGAGTAGCCAGATTCATATGGACAGAAAGTAGAATGGTGACTGCCAAGAGAAGGGAATGGGGAGTTAGTGTTCAATGGGTACAGTTTCAGTTTGTTTGTTTGTTTGTTGTGGGACTGGGGATGGAACCCAGGGGCATTCTATCTCTGAGCTATACCCCCAGCTCTGTTTTATTTTTTAATTTTGAAACAGGGTCTCACTCAGTTTCTGAAGGCCTCGCTAAATTGCTGGGGCTGTCCTCGAACCTGTGATCCTCCTGTCTCAGCCTCACAGGTACTGGGATTACAGGTGTGCGCCACCACACCTGGCCAGTTTCAGTTTTCCAAGATGAAAAGTCCTGGGTGTGGGCGGCAGTGATGGCTGCACAACCTTGTGACTGTGCTCACCGCCACTCAACAGTATGCTCGAAAACGACTAAAACAGTAACATTTACATTATGTATATTTTACCATAATTTTAAAAATAATAAAAATATTTTAAAAAGAAAGAATGA